>JABUQX010068133.1:0-5000 GCA_015478945.1 Trachelipus rathkii | reverse complement strand
GTTACGCCTGCGTGGGTCCCCCCGAAGGGGGGACCCACCCCCCTTCAAACATTAAATATTGACGTAGAAAGCTGAAATTTGGTGAGAGGCTTCAGAGTTGAGTTTCTAGAAAGACTTGGTATTGGAATTCAAGGAGTTGGCTCCGGCACCGGTGCTGGAGCCACTGCGGTGCTTAGTTAATAAAAATTCGTATAACAACAATGTTGGTGTCTTTATAAGGGTTATCGAGGTCGTAGATTTCGAATATGATGATTATAAGTCCGTATAGGGTGTCTAGGACCCCCATTAGGGGGGTCATCCTCCCCTAGAAGGGGGGATGCTGCCCCACAAAAAATTAAAATTGATCGTAAAAGACTGAAACTTGGAGGATGGGTGGGAGCCCGGAGTCTGGGGCGGGTAGGGTAGGATTCAGTTCGGAGTCCAGGGACCCCACCGGGGAGGGGTCCCCCCTTTGAAAATAGAAGAAGAAATGCATGGAATGCAGAACAGAGGAGGAGGAAGAAGAAAGGAAGAAGAAGAAAGGAGGAAGGAAGAAGAAGGAAGAAGAAGAATGAGGAAGGAGGAGTCTGAGGAAGGATTCAGAGTTGGCTCCGGCACCGGTGCTGGAGCCACTGCGGTGCCGAGTTAATAAACAGTCGTATAACAACAATGCTGGTGTCCTTATAAGGGTTATCGAGATCGTAGAGTTCGAATATGATGGTTATAAGCCCGTGTAGGGTGTCTAGGACCCCCATTAGGAGGGTCCCGACTGAAAAAAAGAGCACAGCGTACAAAAAACAAAGGAAGAATGAAGAAGGATGAAAGATGAAGAATGAGGAAGGTGGAAGAAGAATGAGGAAGGAGTCTGACTCAGAGAAGTAGGAGTTGACAGCTGCACCGGTGCTGGCTCCGGTGCGGTGCCTAGTTATTAAATATTTGTGTAATGATACAATGTTGGTGTCCTTATATATGTTATTGGGTCTGTAGATTTCGAAAATAATGGTTTCAGAACCATCAAGAAATAAATAAAATAAAAAATAAATAAATAAATAAATAAAATTTCTTACACTTTTTATGTTTATAACTTACAAATTTACGTTTTTACATACCCTAAAGCAGTAAATCACTAAATCAAACCACCATTCAAGCCCCATCCAGCCACCCTCCTGACCATCTGTGATCTATTGATCTATTGATTAAGGTCACATTTTGAGTATCATTTTGAATAAACATAACATAAAATCAAGTTCTTTATACAAACATCAACCAATATCCCTCCTGACCAGTTCTATGAGTCTATTGATCTATTGATTAAGGTCAAATTTTTACTAAAATTGTAACGTTTTACATACCCTAAAGCAGTAAATCAGTAAATCAAACCACTATCCAACCTCCCTCCTGACCATCTGTGATCTATTGATCTATTGATTAAGGTCATATTTTTACTAAAATTGTAACGTTTTACATACCCTAAAGCAGTAAATCACTAAATCAAACACCATCCATCTACCTTCCTGTCACCCTCCTGACCATCTATGATCTATTGATCTATTGATTCAAGTCACATTTTGAGTATCATTTTGGATAAACATAACATAAAATCAAGTTCTTTATACAAAGATCAATCAATATATGTCAACGTAACAAAGTTTTCACATTAATAAAGATTACTTAGCATCATCTAAACTAAGAATATAATACACAATGACAAACATGACACATCTTAAACAGGAATAAACTGTAAACGTTAACAAAGTTCTACACTTAACACCAGTAAAGCAACTAACATGGTATGCAAAACGTAACTTATTCTTACTTTTTCAAGCATAACTCTAACATATTAACATTAATCTTACACTAACACAGTAACATTTAGCAAAAATTTATCACAACATTGGTTAATTATCATACAGACCAGCGAAAGTATGCTAACATAATAAAGTTTCCACATTAATAAAGCTAACATACCATCAACTGAACTAAGAAAATAATGCCCAAAGACAAACATAACACATCTTAAGCAGGAATAAGCAGTCAACATTAACAAAGTTCCACACTTAACACTAGTAAAGCAACTAACATGGTATGCAAAACGTAACTTATTCTTACTTTTTCAAGCATAACTCTAACATATTAACGTTAATCTTACACTAACACAGTAACATTTAGCAAAAATTTATCACAACATTGGTTAATTATCATACAGACCAGCGAAAGTATGCTAACATAATAAAGTTTCCACATTAATAAAGCTAACATACCATCAACTGAACTAAGAAAATAATGCCCAAAGACAAACATAACACATCTTAAACAGGAATAAGCAGTCAACATTAACAAAGTTCCACACTTAACACCAGTAAAGCAACTAACATGGTATGCAAAACGTAACTTATTCTTACTTTTTCAAGCATAACTCTAACATATTAACGTTAATCTTACACTAACACAGTAACATTTAACTAAAATTTCTCACAACATTGGTTAATTATACTGATCAACGAATATACTCTAACGTAATAAAGTTTCCACATTAATAAAGCTAACATAGCATTACCAGAACTAAGAATATATTGTACAATAACAAAATCTAACACACCTTACGCTAGAATAAACAACTAACATTAACAAAGTTCCATACTTAACAGCGGTAAAGTACCTAGCACAGCATACAAAACGTAACCTATTCACTCTTTTTCAAGCATATCTCTAACATATCAATGTTAATTTTACATTAACAACGGATTTACATAGCATTTAGAGTATCACACAAAACATTAAGCAATAGTAAAACCGGGAATAATATTTTTAGGCTTATCTCTTTTTAGACTACATCCCCCTTTCAGAAAATTTCAACATGAAACATGAAAATGATTTTATGTTTTATCCATTTGCATAAAGTGATGCAATACTTATTATATTTATTAAACAAACTGGTAGGTCGGGCAACGGTGCATCATACAGAGGTGATTTGGCAGCACTGTATAGATTAGAGAGCTGAGTTATATATAAATCAGTGAGCTACTCGATGGGGTATTCTTAATCAAGAGCTCTTATGATCAACACTTTAAGACACATTTCGTTAGATCCTGTTGTATCATTATCCGAGTTTTTTATCAATACTTATTCAGCTAAGTAAGATTTTTATTATTTAATATATATTCTCATTTAAAAATAACATTGTAATACAACATCTGATCAATAATTAATGATACGTAAGTAATTAAATACATTATCAATTAAGAATAGAGAAAATGATATATGCCTATATCTAAAAAGAGTGATTCTTTTCCAGAAACGTGCTGAATATACAACCATACATTTGATTGACTATTTATTCCAGGCTAGTCCTTCGAGAATGAATCCCCCCGATAAGAAGAGAAAGACCACTGACTTCATTAACAACCATTTCGAATGATGATGATCTTGAAGCATCATTCGAAATGGTTGTTAATGAAGTCATTGATGCTATATTACAAGACTTAGACTATGATAGGATTCGTATGAGGGTTGGAATCAATTTCACTTTTGACGATGATCAGTCACCTGACCGGAAATACTATGTAAACATCAGTTACAGGGATATATTAGACAATATTGCGGTGAAAGAGATGATGATGTTCCTGATAATGGACCATCTAGAGAAAGGTGCTGTAGGCTGTGCTTTCAAAGCTGTTGTTCTGTTTAAGAAAATAACTCATGATATCATAACAGCAACTAAGAATATAATGTACAAAGGCAAACCTAACATACCTCGCGTATGAATAATCAGCTAACATCTTGAAAATCCTCTACTTATCAAAGGTAAAGTAGCTAACAGGTCATACAATACTCGATATGTTCCCACTTTTCGAGCATATTAGCAACAGATAAAGCCGTATTATCTAACAAAATCCCTTAACAAAGTGACCAATCTATCAAAGATACCAACATCTTGAACTAAGAATTGACACTATCTTCATCAAAGTGTCACTCGTTTCGAGTATAACATCATTTGACCTATGAATAAACGTAGACATTAGCAAAAGTCTAGGGCGAACCTAACATTATTCAACAAAAACTTAACCTAGGCTCACGTTTCTAACACATCAGCGTCGGTTAACACAGTAATATCTTACAAAAACTCATCATTTCTCTAACAAATCAGTGTTATTTTCACATTGTCATAGTAATATTTAACATAACGTACCTAACTTACGAATAAACAGTTTTCATTAACCAAGAGTATCTAAAGCAACACATTACCTTCTGAGAGAGAAAACCGGGATGCATCCCTTGAAATATGAAACACAGATGTTCAGTTAGGCTTACATGACAGGCTTAACATTAGGGTTACTTTCATGTTTATACAAAAGCTTTCACGAATGCGCCCTTCATCAACATAAACTCATTCTTTGCTATACATAGCCATTCAATTTACAGCGACAAGCCCCACTACATGGAGATCACTCCAGAGAGATGCATGAAGACCCATCTCGGTACCCAAATGGGGATATAAGCAGTAGAGGCACAGCAGACCCATTTAGGTACCCGAAGGAGATGTAAGCAGTAAGGACACGGCGGGCTGTGCCCTATAACACCGCTTACATCCCCTTCAATCGATGTCGAGCGTCTTATACCGCTCCCAGCTCCCGGCAGTTGCCCAGATGGTTATGGGTATTCTTTATGTATAACAGAGTATGGTTTATGATGATAGGCACGCATTACTGGCGGCCTACCTCCCTTCGGGTAAAGCCCAGCACCCAGGGCTGACCCCCACAAAGATCGCAGCTCAGCGGGACTCTCAGAAGATGTGTTGCTGGAATACTTTGATTGTTTGGTTAGAGCACGTTATGTTAAATATTGCCCTTGACATGTGAAATAACTGTTTGTTAAATGACGGTTTTGTAGATATTACTGTCGTTGGCTTCCGACGTTGATGTTAAGAAACGTGAGCCTGGGTGAACTGTATTCAGACTTTGCTGTATCCACGTTTATTCATAGATCAAGTGATGTTATACTCGAAGCGGTGTTTACTGATA
>JABUQX010068132.1:25000-26532 GCA_015478945.1 Trachelipus rathkii | reverse complement strand
GAAAAATTAAATAACTAGCAAGAAGAATTGATACGGAGACTGTAAAGACGACTATAAGATTCACCTGGACCGTGTGAGTCGCCTGGCCATAAGTGCGAGACTATCAGCTTTCGACACTATATTCACTCCCCGGCCGGCTGGTCCCCGGGCTCGGCCGACTGGATGTGTGGAAAGTGCATAAAGACCGCCCCTAGTAAGTGCAAAAACTTTCGCCGCTTCTATTAAATGGCCCCTTCAGGTTTCTTACTCACTAAAATGTTAATGTTCAGTTGTACTAGAGACATAACACCGGCCGGTGGAAAAAAACGCCGCAAGGTTTTAAGCTATACTGAACCCAATGCGGAAGTATACAAACCCCTCCTCATATATATATTTCTACCCCGCTTAAATGAACCATAATTTTCTACTACTACTATTATATTATGTTATTATTTTGATATTTGTCCATATTAGGATTGTACAGTATGCACTTTTCCCTAAAGTACTAATTTCAATATTATTCGGGGTGACAATACAGAAAGAAATCAAGACGATTTTCAAAATTTTATTAATTTCCAACCTGGGGAACCACAATAATTATATAAACCCTTTACAATGTTCACAATAATATATATATATATATATAATATATATATATAAAGTTCTCACTTCACGAACTATTGCCCTTTTCTAAGGACGGGGAAACTTCTACTCTAGGCAATTTCTCTACTAGGATCGGACTAGGGCATCTACCTGGGCCCTTGCCATGGCGACCTCTGTCCCTCCTACCCGATGTTTCGGAACGGTATAATTATATATATATATATAATATATATACTATATATTATATATATAATATATATACTTATATATATATATATATATATACTTTAATATTTATCTATATATATATTTTATATATATAATTATTATAATATATATATATATATATATATATATTAATATATATATATATATATATATATATATATATTATATATACTATATATATATATATATATATATATAAAAAAATTTATATATATATATATATATATATATAATATATACTATATATATATATATATATATATAATATATATATATATATATATATACTACAGTGGCGTATTTTAGGGGGGAGCCAGGGGCCATGGCCCCCCCGAAATTTTTTAGACACTAAAAATTTTTAAGTATCATATCCGTTAATAATATAAAGTGCAGAGGTTAAATTAATTTTATGTAATTCGTCGCAGTCAGGAACAAATCTAGTAAGTCCTTTAGTTAAAACTAACTTGAAGCCATCAAAGAAAATGCAACATATACACAACATTCCTTCTTTCCAACCCCACAAGATTTAATATCGCACAATTCATTTTTATCAGATTTTTGGATGATTTTAACATCAGCATTAGGAGAGGTTTTTAAAATCATAAAGAAATTATAATCTTACCTTGCTATTTGTCACACCGAGCAGGTGTAATGTACCATAAGAGAAGATAAAATATTGTGCAACATTTCACAAGGAAGATCTCGAAAGCACAATTGAAGAT
>JABUQX010068132.1:20000-22500 GCA_015478945.1 Trachelipus rathkii | reverse complement strand
GAAGCAAGTAGACCACGGGTAAAATTTGCCAGTATTTGCAACAAGATGAAATATTTGGAAATTGGGACTGCGAACAAGAAACTTGTCGGTCTATTGCTGATTTTGGACGATCTGTGCTGTAATGCCATTTCAACTTCTATAAATCCCATTCTGTTTTTTACTAAATCTTCCTATTAGGCTTTCGAAGGTCTTCTTGTAAAATGTTACAACATCCTTTTATCTTTTCATATGGCACATTACACCTGTTCCGTATGACAAATTGCAAGGAAGAAATAATTTTTTTATGATTTAAAAAACCTCTCTCCCCAAATGCTGATATTAAATCATTCCAAATGGTATAAAATGGATGTACAATAATAAGTTTATGGGTCGGAAGTAGGAATGTTGTGTCTGTATTTTTGGAACTTGTTAATTCTTGGTAACAGCAATTTCAATACCCAGCTCTGATACGCTCACACATTCTTCAAAAATCTGCTGAAATTCTAACGTTGCATTTTCTCTGATGGCTTCAAGTTTAGTTTTAACTAAAGGGCTTACGAGATTTTGGTTTCTGACAGCGAACGAAATTATATAAAATACATTTAGCCTCTGCACTTTTATATTATTAAGCACGATATGATACTTAAATTTTTTTAGTGCCTAGAAAATTTCGGGGGGGCCATGGCCCCCCCTGGCCCCCCCTGGATACGCCACTGTTATAAATATATACTTTATAATATATATATATATACTATATATATATATATATATATATAATATATATATAATATATTATAATATATATACTATATATATATATTATATATATATATATATATATATTTATATATATATATATATATATATATATATATAGTTATATATATATATATATATAGGTAGATTATATATATATATTATATATATAGTATATATATATAATATATGATATATATAAAATATATATATATATACATATATTATATATATATATTATATATATATATAGTATATAAATATAAATATATTATATATATTATATATTATATATATATATATATATATATAATATATATATATATATATACTGGAAATATTAAAGAAAATAAACAAAATAAATTTTGAAATTAACAGCAATTTTAAAGAAATTTTTTTTTGTAATATATGAAAGAATTATTAATCTTGCTTTATTAACAACGCAAAAATGATTAATAACTTTTCCGTTTTTATTTGTGTAGTTATGATAACACTCATTATAAGCCAGATCTGTTAGTCTTTCCTCCCTTGTATAATTGAGAAAGTATGTTTTGAGCCTTTTCAGAGTAGATAAACATCTTTCTGGGATTCACGGTTGAGTGAGATAGATTCTACAATCCTTAACTGTCGAATGTGACTGTATAGATCAAGTTTATTTACAAAATTCGTAAAAATTTTCATTGTAATTGTAAAGTAATTGTAATTGTTTTATTTCTTTGGGTATTACATTGATTCTGACACTGGGCATACTCATTAACTTCATTAATTTCATTACTTTAACTTCATTAACAGATAATAGAAGTTTTGTTGCAATTTTATAACTTCCACAATGTTAGAAATTTTTTTTATCGATTTTTGAGGAAAATTTTTTAAAACAAGCGTCAAATTTTCAGTATTATTAAGAGTAGTTGCCATCCCTAATGATGGAGACTGCAATGAATAATTAAATAAATAAATAAAATTAAATTATATAAATACATAATTGAAGAGTGAAGAGGAATAAAGTTGAAATTATAATTAAACTTGTAACTATAATTAAACTTGTAACTTGTAACTTGTAACTTGTAACTTGTCGTGATTACAGATTTCAAAAGATTTTAGGTTTATAAAGAAGGTTTTCAATATCTTGGTCCATTTCGAGCTCCTCTAAAGCTTCAACAATTGCTTAAAAATTTTTTCTTAATCTTAACAATCTATCGTAATTTTACACTCACCTTTGATTCGCATATTCGTGTTAGTTTTGCCCAACTTTCCTCTGCGAAAATCTTTCCTATATTTTCTATTAAAATATTTTTCACTTTGGTACACTAAAATGATGCCCAGTTGTTTTCACTGTGCCATTAAAATTTCTAATAGTTGGATCAGGTTAGGTTAGGTTAGGTTAGGTTAGGCTAGGTTAGGCTAGGCTAGGTTAGGTTAGGTTAGGTAAGGTAAGGTAAGGTAAGGTAAGATAAGGTATGGTTAGGTTAGGTTAGGTTAGGTTAGGTTAGGTTATATCAGGTTAGTTAGAACTAGATTAGGTTAGGTTAGTTGTATTCTCTAATATGAATGTCAACATCAATGAAAATATAATGAACTGTACATTTTTTTACAGCTTGAACGCATCTATCTAAAACCTTTATTACTGTTGAACCATCATGTCGTTGGTCAATCAGAAAGTTACTATTTATCTCAACCTTTTGTATGTATAGTATTACTTCCGCTAAAGATTCTCCTTTTATGCTTTCGACTAGGGTTGGCAGACGCACCAGGTGCGGTGCGGTGC
>JABUQX010068132.1:10000-15000 GCA_015478945.1 Trachelipus rathkii | reverse complement strand
AACAATATTATAAAATATAATAGGGTGAACGGTGGTCATCAAAGGAAATCGGAAAGAAGATTCTTCTTCTTCTTCTTCTTCTTCTTCTTCTTCTTCTTCTTCTTCTTCTTCTTCTTCTTCTTCTTCTTCTTCTTCTTCTTCTTCTTCTTCTTCTTCTTCTTTTTTCTGTTTTAGTAGAAGAGAAAGAGAATAAAATGTATGCCACCACGATGATTAGAATCATCTTTTTTTTTCACATCTCACGTGCATAGCCTATTCTAGGAGGAGAACTTTTCTAGGTAATTGCTACCTAGGATTCGGAACGGGGGTATCGAACCCGGCCCCCTTTGCTTTTGTGACTCTGTCGCTCTACCGATTAAGCCACGGTTAGCGGCCCGGTGGTCGACAAACTTTTCTTATTCGCTACACCCTTCCTTAATTCAAGTTTGCCGTGTTAGGTTCTGTTTATTTTTTTTCTTTTAAATATCGGTTATTATTTTATTTTTATTATTTTATCATGAAGATTAAATTGAAAACGGAAGCAAAATTATGAATTTTTTCTAAATGTTTCTCGTCACCTCTGTGTCGAGCTGCAACACCCCAGGGTGTCGATGCAACACACTTTAGGAACCACTGATTTCTTAGCCTATTTGCTCTGCTTACTCCGAGGGAGTCCCCTGCCGAAGCAGTAATAATAATAATAATAAGAAAATACAGTTGGAAGTCCGACCAGTTTTCAGCACCAGTTCGTTGAATACAAGTCTTATTGCGTAACTGAGGTTAGGTCCTGTGGAAAACATTGATGAAAAAGGGATTAGATTAGAAGTTGATCAGAGGAACCAGGAGGAGGAAAAACTTTAACAGTAGAGGGTGAAGAAGTGGAAGTTACGAAAAGGTCTAGCATGCTCAGTTTGTCTTCGGGACTATCAGGATATGTATAGGAAGCTGTACCATCTGCCAGAGATTATTTTGGCTAGCGAAATGGTAGAGGTGCTCACCAGCAATATCGTTAGAAGAGAGGAAAGCCATTGGTGGTTGTGAACATTGAAATCACCAAAAATTTTGATTTCAGAAAAAAAAAAAAATAAAACAAAAATAAAATAATAAATAATATTATAATAATAATAAATAATATAAAATTAATAACAAAAATAAAATAATAAAATGAAGAGAAAAAAAATAATAAAATTTGATCAGGCTTTAAGTTTTTGTAGTTGAAGAATTTAGGATAGTATGTAGAATTAGTATATAAGTAGATCAGAGGAACTGGTCAGAACTTAAGTTTTGTAGTTGAAGAATTTAGGGGAACATGTAGAATTAGTATATAAGTAGCTCAGATGAATGGTAGGAGAACCCAGATTGGTAGGAGAACCCAGATTGGTAGGAGAACCCAGATTGGTAGGAGAACCCAGATTGGTAGGAGAACCCAGATTGGTAGGAGAACTCAGATTGGTAGGAGAACCCAAATCATAAAGTAGAAATTTCAGAAGATTCCCAATTATGAGGCAGGTGAAAAGATAACATCGTTACGTATATAACCACAACATCCGCCTTTCTATTGAGGATTGAGATATAGACAATAGGAGGGGATAGAGTACGGTTTATTGTTAAAGTGTTCAAACACCTGAGTTTGATGAGGATATAGACGAGGATATAGATGAGGATATAGATGAGGAAATTGACGAGGATCTAGATGAGGATATAGACGAGGATCTAGATGAGGATATAGATGAGGATATAGACGAGGATATAGATGAGGATATAGATGAGGATATAGATGAGAATATTGACGAGGATATTGACGAGGATATAGATGAGGATATTGACGAAAATATAGATGAGGATATTGACGAGGATATAGATGAGGATATAGATGAGGATATTGACGAGGATATAGATGAGGATATAGATGAGGATATTGACGAGGATATAGATGAGGATATAGATGAGGATATTGACGAGGATATAGATGAGGATATTGACGAGGATATAGATGAGGATATAGATGAGGATATAGATGATGATATTGACGAGGATATAGATGAGGATATAGATGAGGATATTGACAAGGATATAGATGAGGACATGGATGAGGTTATTAACGAGGATATAGATGAGGATATATTCACCAGAACATGAACGTACTTCCTGTTATCTCTTATCGGAACATGGGGCTTCAGTTATGATCCTCCAAAGACCTCCATGTTTTGGTTGGTCTATCTTCTCCAACACCGTCAACCGCAGTCCTAGCCAGATTTTTTTTTTTTTTTTTTTTTTTTTTTTTTTTTTTTTTTTTTTACAGATTACCACCACTCACAGGCAGGGTCCTTTTCAAGGAGGGGCAGAAAATAAAATACATAAAAACTCACCCAGAGCCCAAGCCTAACGGAAATCTATCAGGTGAGCGCAGACGTGGGTTTTAAAGAGAGGAAGATTAAATACAGTTGGAAAAACAGAAGATGGCAAGGGGTTTCACAGAACAGAAGTGGCTGGATTGTTCTGGCAGATTGTATTGAGGTCTCCTTTAAACACATCCCACATATCACTATTTCAAACCAATCCTTCTCTCAATATACGACTGCTTTGGTTTTGATTCGCAAAGTCGAACATTATATACCCTCTGTCCACCTCACTCCTACATAACAATCCCATAACTGTACCAACAACATCACCAGATTCCACAAACTCTCAAGATATGATCGTGCGAATGGTTGTGAAGGAGGGGCCTATATTTGGAAACCGCCCTTGCGGCACCTCTAAGGCTACAATTATGCATGGTGGTCAGTTTATTAAGTTAACTGCTTAAAGAGTGTATAGAATATGTGTGTTGGGTGATGATAGAAGAAAGGAGTGCCTATTGAACAAGCCTAACAACAAAACTCTTGTATTGAATCGAAAGTACTACGAATATACCTTTTGGGTGAAGGTGCGAATGGAACGAACCATAGGGCACTAGCACAGAGGAGCGTTCCACCCCACACTAACAATTCACATGCCCTTTAGAGGGTAAGTCTCTTCTAATATATATATATATATAATATAATATATATATATATATATATACTATAGTTATATAAATATATATATACTATATACTATATATATATATTTCGTCTGGCTGTTGTGTGTGTGTGTGTGTGTAGTGTGTGTGTGTGTCGTGTGTGTGTGTGTGTGTGGCTCATGTGTGATGTGTGTGCGTGTGTGTGATATGTGTGTACGTGTGTGTGTGTGTTGTGTGTGTGTGTGTGTGTGTGTGTAAGAAAATTTCTTATAATTTTTTTATAGTAAAATTTAAAAAAAATTAAATTTAATTTAATTTTGATTTAATAAATTTAATTTTTAAAAATTAATTATAACTGCACTTATAATAATTTATGAAAAAAATAAAAAAATAAAAAAAAAATAAAAAAAAAAAATTTCATTTATATTCTTTGCAGATTATTAATTATTATTATTATTATTATTATTATTATTATTATTATTATTATTATTATTATTATTATTATTATTATTATTATTATTATTATTATTAATAATTTATATAATATTAAATACTATTATTCATTATATTATTATATATTATTATTATTATTATTATATTATATTATTATTATTATTATTATTATTATTATTAAATAGCTTAACAATAATATTAATGGTGACTGTTGTTAATAATAATAATAATAATAATACATAATAATAATAATAATAATAATAATAATAATAATAATAAAATAATAATAATTAATAATAATTAATAATAAAAATAATAAATAATTAATAATAAATAATAATAATAAATAATAATAGCGTTATTAGTATACATGTGTTTTCGCGCACCGATCAAAAACAAAAGGAAAAAAAAAAGTCCGTATTTCAACTGATTTTCACGACGCAACCGGCACTCCACCTTTTTATGTGCCATTACGTTTTTATTTTGTTCTTAGTCATTATTATTATTATTATTATTTATTATTATTATTATTATTTTTATGATATTATTATTATTATTATATTATTATTATTATTATATTTTAATTAGTTATTATTATTATTATTATTATTATTATTATTATTATTATTATTAATATTATTATTATTATTATTGCTATTAAAAATTATATTCCTGCTATATTAAAATCTTATTTCCTGTCTATAATTATTCCAAAATAATATTATTATATTTATTAATATTACTTATATTATTATTATTGTTATTATTATTATATTATTATTATTATATTAGTAAGTAGTAGTAGTAGTAGAGTAAGGTAGTATTAGTAGTAGTAGTATAGTAGTAGTAGTAGTAGTAGCCTAGTAGTAGAGTGTAGTAGTTATTAATATTAGTTATTAATATCTTTATTATTAATTAGCTCTCTCTCTCTCTCTCTCTCTCTCTCTCTCTCTCTCTCTCTCATCTCTCTCTCTCTCTCCTCTCTCTCTCTCTCCTCTCTCTCCTCTCTCTCTCTCTCTCTCTCTCTCTCAAAAAGACACCACCAACCTTTCCCTTTTGATAAATTTTTTAAAATTGTACTTGACATAAGATATTTATTAAACATACATCCTTGTGTATTATGTATTATACAAAAGTCAAACACTATCATAAATTATGTACTTATACCTCACTACACATGTAGAAAATTTACACACACACACACACAATACATATGCAAATGAAATACAAAGTTGAAAAAAAAAAAAAGTAAGGTCTATTATTCCTGAAGAATGAAAAGAAAGAAAAGAAAAGAAAAGAAAAAGAGGTCATAAAAATCAAACGATGAGCGGACTTGGACAAAGGAACACCAATTTCCATTCTTGTACTTTTTATAGAAATGTCTAATAATAAAAATCTCCTTTTTTTTGTGAGGCTTGCCTCACTGGTAATAAAAAGTAATATTGTTTCTTTTAATAATTTTAGGATTCTTCTTCTTTTTCTTCTTCTTCTTCTTCTTCTTCTTCTTCTTCTTCTTCTTCTCTTCTTCTTCTTCTTCTCCTTCCTTCCATCCTCTTCTGATTACGAT
>JABUQX010068131.1:32500-70000 GCA_015478945.1 Trachelipus rathkii | reverse complement strand
ATCTTCAATAGATCCTATGATTTATTTAAATAAATTAAATAAATTAATATTGCTACATAAAATAAACAATATAATAGACGTAAAGAAAATTATATATATATATATATATATATATATATATATATATATATATATATATATATATATATATATATACTATATATATTATATATATATATATATATATATATATATATATATATTTATAAATTCTTGAATTTATATATACAGGACCCACCACGGCTCACAAAGCAGCCCCACACTGGGTTGAAAAATCAACACTGGGCGGGTCCTGGAGCATACATATTTCAAACGTCAAAGAAGATTTGAATAGAGAAATGAATATTCAGTCAATTAAAAATAAATAAACAAAAACTAAACAAAAGTACATCCTTGCATTATAAAGTCCTAGTATTACGTAACAAATCAAATATTATGAAGAATATTCCCTTCTTGTAGAAACAAGAAAAATAGAGTTTTACTAAAGTGGGGAGATTCGGATAAGATATGGGATAATCTTTGGAAGGTGTTATGGATCGTAAAAGGGAAATGACGGCGGCGAATAGAGTCCAGCTAGAACAATCAATGAAGATATGGTGAACAGATTGCGAGGTATGACTTCGACAATATTGCAAATGGGAGAGGGGTTCCGTAACATATAGTGACTGTGAGTGATATTAGTGTGGCCAATACGGAGGCGTGCAAGTATCACCTCTTGTAAGCGTTTTCGTCGGTCGGAGGAAGACCACTTCCCCGATGATCGGCTTTATATTTCTAAGTTTCGCTCCTCTCTGATCATTCGTCCAGCGCTCTTGCCAATAAGATCGAAAACCTTGTCGAAACCCAGGATAGTAATCCGGTTGATGGGAGGTACCCTTGTCCGAATAGCATCAGGAGGTACCTGAACAACTCGGGTGAGGGTGGCCATTTGGCCTCTCTGTCGGCGATTTCATTGCCAGTTACCCCCTACATGAGAGGGGGTCCAACATAAAATTTGTTTCTTGCGGGAATGGGCAGCCGAAGAAATTGCTGCACAACAGATACCATTGTGTTTTTAGAATAAGGGTTTTAAGCGCTTGTAGCGCGCTGAGCGAATCTGAATAAATGACATAAGATTGATCTTGGTTAAGGATTAGAATTCGAGAAAACGCAATCATTATAGCCATTAATTCTGCTGTGAAAATTGAAGCATGAGGGGAGGATGGGAAGGTTGCGATCAGGAAAGACAGCAGATGCACCCACACTGTTCCCTGTTTTAGAGCCATCAGTAAATACTGGAGTAAACTCATGTGAACTGTGGAAGGGTAGGGGAATGTTGGCATTAACGAGGCAGCAGCAAAATAGCTTGATTTGGAGAGAGTTCAGAGCCAAGCAAATGGTGGGAGCGGGGAATAACCAAGGAGTGTATCCTTCATCGTATGAGAAAGGCAGCCTTTTGTAAAGGGATATTAAGGAAATTAAGGATGTTTATGAACCGTGTTCGCAAATGGCCAGTAATTATGATTCTGAGGCATATATATATATATATATATATATATATATATATATCTATATATATATATATATATATATATATATATATATATATATATATATATATATATATATATATATAATATATATATATATATATATATATATATATATTACAGAAGAGATAATGCTCCATGGAGAACTTGGTGTCTTCAGAATCTCATCTCCAACTTTTATAACTGCTCTTTGTCACGCTAAAAATGGTAAGAGTAGCCAAATATTATCCGACAAGTTTTAATGATTGTTTACGATGTTTGTGTAATTAAGGTTTAGACTAATAATAATAATAATAATAATAATAATAATAATAATAATAATAATAATAATAATAATAATAATAATAATAATAATAATAATAATAATAATAATAATAATAATAATAATAATAATTCTAATAATAATAATAATAATAATAATAAAAATAAATCATAATTATTATTATTATTATTATTATTATTATTTTTTTTTTTATAAGTTATTTTATTTTCACTAAATAAATCTACTAAATTTTTTTTTTTCGTAATAAAATGCACTGAATTTCCTTCTCCACGAAGCCTCTATAGTTTATTAAGCTCGGAGTAGGTTAAATCAGGAGTGTTTGGGTCTGCATTTAGTAATGGGAGAATTGAAATTGATTAGCGATTTATTGAATTTCTTTTAAGAAGTATTAAAGTATTTTGTGCCAGTCAGAGAGCAGGTACGTAATTCGAGACGAAACTGTAAATACAAAATGAGTTGCTTATGAGACCTGAAAACGAGATTATCAAATGTAGATAAATATCTCTATTGATAGATAAATCTCTCTCTCTCTCTCTCTCTCTCTCTCTCTCTCTCTCTCTCTCTCTCTCTCTCTCTCTCTCTCTCTCTCTCTCTCTCTCTCTCTCTCTCTCTCTCTCTCTCTCTCTCTCTCTCCATATATAAATATATATAATAACATAATAATATAATAATATATATATCATATATATATATATGTAATATATATATATAATAATAATATATATATATATATGTATATCTATAATATAATATATATAAATATAAAATAATATATCTATATATATATATATATATATATATATATATATATATATATATATATATATATATATATATATATATATATATATATATATATATATATATATATATATATAATAACTTAATAACATATATAATATATAATATATATATATATATATATATAATAATAATAATAATAATAATAATAATAATAATAATAATAATAATATATATATATAAATATATATATATATATATATATATATATATATATATATATATATAACATATATATATAATAATATATATATATGCTATCTTTCTTTCTGCTCATATATATATGCTCACTTAAATGAGAGTTCTTCTTTTTCATACATAAACTTCATTAGTAGAGTTTGTATGATAAATCTTTAATTAAATTATTATAACCCTATATATATATATATATATATATATATATATATATATATATAACAACATACTATATATATATATATATATATATATACTCCATGCTATATATATATATACTTATATATATATATTAGGGAAGAATGGACGGGAGAACACAAAGTTAAATGATATAAGGAGGCAAATGGAACAAATTACCACCATGATTAAATCGGCAGCAGTTCTAACTTCATCATTTTTGAAGTAAGTTGTTAAATATGGTTATGGGCATGATTGTTTTGTACATAAAGCCTATACTTTCTTTTGTGATTTCACCCATTTATATAAAATTTCAAGTAAAATTCCAAATGATGTGTCTGAAACATGTTTATTGAAACGTGCTTATTATTCTGGTTTTTTCCTTATTATAAATTATATTCAATAATAATTAAAGTATTTTCAGAATATGTTATTTAATGGTTTCGTAATTTTCTCTCTTCCCTTCAAGATTTAAAAAGTTTCATCCTTTGAAAATAAAATTGATAGGAAAATAAATTACAAATGTTCAAATTTTTTTTATTTTTAATTATTAAAAATTTTTTTTAAAGCTTTATCATTGCAGTCAACGAGGATTATATCTATTCTGCTATTTTAGAAGAAATAAAAAGTTGGCCTAAAAAAGTTTTGAAAAAAATTAACCTTCAAAAAAGACACGTAAAATTCCCACAAGAAAAACAATTCAAATCTTTGTTTCGAGAATGCACGACTGCCAGACTGTTTATTTCCGAAATTTTGACTGACATTGATTCAGTAATTTATGTTGACACGGACGTTGTGTTTATGAGACCACCAGAAGAACTGTGGTCTGGATTCGAAAATTTCAATGAAGTTCAGCTTTCTGGATTAGCACCAGCAATGGCATTTTACAATCCTAGTAAAAAAGTTAGTAACTTCTTTAATTTCATATCCTCGTAAAATTAAATATTCATTTACGAAAAAATGGAAACTTTTTTTTTTTCATATAATGCTGACTAATTAATATACTCGTATATAATATTGATGTTTAATGTTTTGACCATTAGTAAATATATCCTAGGTTTCATATCGTCCTATAAAAGCTTCAAAATATTTATCTAAACGTACATTGCTTGCAAACAAAGCCCAAAGATTGATGTTATCAAATTTTCTCTTATTAAAAAAAATTCTAAATTTTCTAAAATATTTCGTTTACAAAAATAGTCATGTTCCTAACTCAAAGGTATTGGAAGAGGGAAGAGGAAAATTTGAAACGAATGAAAAAAAAAAAAAAAAAGAAAAAAACATGAGAGATGAATAGTGTGGAGAGTAACTTTAAAATAAAAACTGTTAAAGAAGAATACTATATGGAAACATAACAAGGGATGGATGGGGTCAAATATTAAAAATTTTTTTTTGAAGTTTTAAGGCATATGAATATGGATTTAGATAGACATACATAGAAATGTGATAGAAATTATAGTTTTTAGTAATGTTTTTTAAGTCAAGTTAGGGTAATTGTTTGGATTAGATCTGTTAACTGGCATTTTTTTTATTCTAATTAAAGACAAGATTCTAAAAAAGCCAAAATTTTGTTATTTCTTAAATTCCATTAGGCTCCTTATTACGGAGACACAGGCCTTAATGCAGGTATATGGATGATGAATATTACTAGACTAAGAAACTTCCCTGGTGGATGGTCAGAAAGAGTTATCAATATTTTTGAGGAATATAAAGAAGTTATTGAGCTTGGAGATCAGGGAATTGTAAACATTTTATTTAATAGGGTATAGTTTCTATTGTAATATATATATATATATATATATATATATATATATATATATATATATATATATATATATATATATATATATATATATATATATATATATATATATATATATATAATATATACTATATATATATATTTATATATATATATATATATATATATATATATATATATATATATATATATATATATCTATATATATATATTTATATATTTTTTTATATATATATATATATATATATATATATATATATATATATATATATATATATGTATAATAATAATATACTGCTATATATATATATATATATATATATATATATATATATTGTTTTGGTGAAATTTGGTTTTTAGTACCACTATAACATAGTTTTCCTGTTGAATCGAATGATATATGTTTCAGTGTCTACAGCAATTTTTTTTACCCTTTTAAATCAACCATGAAAGAGCAAGGTAGATTTTTTTTACTAGGCAACCACTTTTTAACGCAATTTTAAACTACTGTTTCTTCGATTATATATATAAAAAAGTATTTCGAAATTAGTAAGGTTAAATTCCGCAGTCAGTCTTGCACACTCTGTTGATGATGAAGGAGCAGCTGCTTTTCATGCCATATTCGCCGCATAGTATTTTGTGAAACTTTCACAAGACATATGAATGCCATTCCCATGACTGTAAGATTACGTCGTGGACTACCTACACGGTGTGGTATACTCGGGGAAACCTACTTCCCCAAATCACATATGAATATTCTGAGACGTCCATTACACTAGATGCTGCCTGTTCAGATATCAATCTTGGTATTGGCACATAGTGGTAGAATAACGTTCATTCTCAACAGAAAGAATGTATTATTCCAGAGTTCTGCATAACTATATCTTCTTATATCATGGCTAGCTCGAAATATCTAAATCAAAAACTCACGTTATCTTCGACTCTTCCACGTATACAGCCCAGGAATCTCAACAGTCCGCCCTCTGAACGCATGTATATCTGGTTTAAGTAACACTCACACTGCTTTTCGTACAACCAATGAAGATGGTACAACTCCAACTGCAGCCATCCAAGCAAATGCAACTTGTATGATGCTTACACATTCATGATGACTTTCCGAACATGTTCAGAGGCTTGAATTGTCTCAGGTTTACTTCTAAGTACATGGGTACCTGAGTGACTGTTCCTCTTTGATACCTTCCCTGTACGATCCCTCAGTTTAACGACAACCTTCTACCATCCTCTCATTCATTTTAATTTAAAATTATAATCCATAATAGGTAGGGACCCTCCATACTCATTCTGCATATTTAACACCGTTCCCCACCTCATCTTAATTCTTCATTACCCATCCATATACAAGTAATATAGCCACATAAACATCCCTGCTCACTCCGCTGTTAATTTTAACCAATCCCTTTTGACATATTTATTCTTACAACGCTTCACATCTTCATACCATCTTTTGATTCATTCAAGCCTACCACAACCCATTATATTACTAACACCTGCCATAAGCTTCCCTTTATTCTATCATGCGCCTGTTGCAAGAATCCATAAAACCTAAATCAATTATCCTCTCTCCTCATTCTCAGTAATTATTTCAATTAAGATTGATTACCACGGGTGAGTGGGGGGGTTATTTTATATTATATATTATATATATTATATATATTAATTCAATTAATATAGATAGTATATTATATAAATATTATATATATAATATATATATATATATAGCTATATATATTATAATATATAATTATATTATTATTATAATTATATTATTATATGTATATATATTATTAATATTATTATATTTATTAATTTATATATTATATAATATTATAATAAGTCTAATATTATATATTAAGATTAAGTCCTTTTGTTTGAATATCTATTACCATCTCATATTAATATAAATCCAATCTTGTAGGTATATTAACATTAAACCCTTGCACACTCAAGAAATCAATGACTAATGAATACTGAACTCGAATTTAGTAGTAACATCTTTTCCAAAGTATTGCACACGCTTCTTATAATTAGAGTCACTAATAAGGCTATCATATTAATCAATCATGCAAATCAAACAAAGAATCAAAAACTTACTAATCCTAGATGGAAAGATTAGTTAAGTTACCGTTTAAATCTGCATCTCTGGCCGTCACGATGAGGGGCTGAATTGCTTACTGAGCCATTGTGATAATTTGTAGGTTTTCAAAAATATAGGGGCGCATTGTCCTTGACATCCTTAACCCCCAATAGGGCTTTTTTTTATTCTATGTGTATAATTATATATATATATATATAATAATAATATATATAATATATATATATTATAATATATATATTATATATATATTATAATATAATATATATATATATATAGATTAATACTATATATATATATATATATTATATATATATATATTATTATATATATATGATATATATTATATTAAATATATTAATATATATATATAGTTATCTATTATTATCTTATTTTATATTATTATGTTATATAATTTATTATATTATTATTTAAATTATATCTCCTTATCCTAGATGGGGTAGATGTGCATTAGAAAAACCGGAACGGAAATGTAGCAAAACATACCCAAGTCGAAAGGAGCCCCCCCTTTTAACCGTCCCTTATTACCCCAGAAACTACGTCGCCAGTCTAGAAAATCCGCCCTGAGTCACGAACTGGACTGGACCTCATTGTGTATTCGTCATGTGCGATCATTCCTGTGGCGCAGTGGGCACAACATAATCCCTCAAAGTTCGCCTTGGTCCTCTGTAATGTACTTCTTCTCGCTCTGCAAATTCACTTCTCTCTTTCAGTCATTCCTTACTTGACTCAACAACTTTTCTCGGCCTCCCGCGAGTCGATTCCAGCAGCACACACTCTTCATTATATATCCGCTTACAATCGATATCAATTATCATTCATTATGACTAACAATCCAATTACATCTCGTTTATTCTTCATTTACTCTTTCTTCACACATAACTCCCTATGCATTCATTTCTCATTTATATTCTCTATCCACCATTCTTCTTGTTTTCATCCATTTGTACCTGACTTCATACGCTTTCAGCACATAGTTTCACTACATACATTAACACAGGTAGCAACATACCCTCATGCAAAACCTGGCGCACTACAGACTTGTCTTTACATCCACAAGAATTAAGCCAGCCCCTTCCTACCATTCACAAGCTTCCTACTACATTCTGCACATCCGTTCCTTTTTATCCAACAAATATCTAATATTTACAACTGGTAAGTTACAGGTTTGATCACCATCTAACTTGACATCACACCGCGGACTATTCTCGCTCCATTCCATACTTACGCTTATCTTTAATAAACATTCAAACCACTCCCTTACTAAGCCTTGCCAACCCTCTACCAATAATCTCAAACCTCTAATTCACACCACAACTAAAATAACACATACATAAAGCAGGGCACTCCATCTCTCTTCCATATCTCCATCTTATACACTCCCCTGGCCCTCCCACCCCTAATTCTCTCATTAACCTCATCCATTATACAAAATTAAAGAACCCAGCGAGACATGATCACCTATTCTTCCTCACTCACTATTAAATATAACCCATCTTACTTCCGGACTCCATTGTGATTTTTACATCATTCTTTATCTTATAGTCACTGCCACAAGCAGACTTCTCCATATATTTTCCTGTACATATACTCTGTTGCAAATTCATAAACATTAAATACAAATTTTATTCTCTTTCTCTACTCATTTTCTATCAATCATTTGCTTTCAATATAAAAATTTATCACACATCCTCTTAACATCTTGTGTAAGATGGACCTTGTTCTTCCAATTCATTTCCTTCAGTCACTTGACGCACTCTCTGTTCATTTTGTCGCGTTCAACAATACCAACATTAAATATATTCCCTTACTTAACACCCAGTCCTACAAAGTCCCCTTTTCCCTTACCCTTAATAATAAGAGAGTCCTATTAACTAACTTGTGCAATCTTATAAACAACACCCTCCATAACGGCTTAGTTTCGGTACTTCCAAATCATTCAATCACCGTATTCGCCTTCATCTTGAACATTTCACGCACCTCCTTCATCTCTGACTTGTTCTCTTTCCTTCTTCAACCTTTCTTCGTCTTATCTTTATTACCTTATTCCCAAAATACATCTTCCTTCTTGGGACCAGTCGAAACCAACAAACAGTTCACTATCACTCTTCATTACTGCCAATGTTATGCACCATTTCGAAGTTCCCTCCACAGACTTACTCGTGCCGTCATTTTCTTCAGCTTACGAATAGCAACCACACACTCATCTTATATTCATATCCAATTTCTCCATCATGTTTCTCTTTTCAATATACTCCAACCCTTGGCGGCTCTGGTAATTACCTTCCTCATACTTTTCTTCCTCTCACAAATCCCATGTCTTTACATGAGATTACATATGATCTGGGGCACGAAAATACTTACTTTCTGGGACATGAGATTACTTTCTTCTTCTTCCTCCTTCTATAGTCTTCTGTCACGCACTCTTCTCCTTTCTAATATCATCGGTTATTATTTTATCTTTCTTGGAATTTATCAATCTCATATGCTATCTTTTCTTACTTCTGTTATTCCTTCTATTCCAACTCTACTTACTGCTCGCTCTCTGTATTTATCTTTCTTCTTTACATTTTTCTCATCACACATTTCTCTGTTGCCGGACTATAAATAAAGATATCTCTTTATTTCTGTCCGATTTTGTTACTATGTTTCATCTTTGTTCCATCTATTCATATATGTTATTGATTTCGAAGGCACTCATATATTACTATTATTCGTGTAATTATCTCCTTTGTCATTAACTTCTTCAATCTATATCATACATTCTTTTCTGATTATTTCTCTTATCTCCATTCGATTCTTATTCATCTATCGCTGATACTCAATTACTCTTACTACACTCCATACTTAGAACGGATTAATAACTTATGAATACCTCTTGATGTTGCAGTATATTTCAGCTTACACAATTGACCTCTCCTCAATCTCACACAACCTAAAATCCCAATCCCTCCTACGTTCTCATCTTTTCTCCGTCTACCGCGACATTTACACTGTTATTACCATTTCCTTTTCTTGCTCACCTGTTGCAGCACTTTAAGCATTCTTTTTCTCGCCCCGTCCCTATCACATGGTTCAAGTGAATTATTCCCCTATACAAAACCCCAATCTAGAAACATTCATTAGAGATTCAATTATCCCAGAATAGAAGTCAAGAGCTACAAACATAATAAACGAATATAGTAATTTCCAATTAATCACTCACCTTCTCATGAGCCACATTGTAATCTTCATTCTCAAAATCTGGATAACTACTCTTCTTCTTCCCTTCCATTCTCTCCACCACCTAGCACACATCACAATTTATCACACACATAACATCATATCTAATATCTTTCATACGTTTTCTTTCATTTTGTTTCAGTCCATCTAGCAAGCAATAATCATAATTTAAGCCTCATTCGAACTAAATTTAATTTCATTTGAACTTCTCTCTCTTGCTATTATCATCATTAATATTCACTCTGATTTCTCCTATTTTATTATTATATACCGAATTTTCAGTACACTATGAGTTTATGTGCCTCGAATAATAAGAATAATATTAATTATGTTTCTCGACTACGGCAGTTTGCACTCACTTTTCACTGATTTCACATTGGCATTACTTTAGATAAAGTGTTTTTTATTCTACTGGAAATAGATAGACAAGCTAAAAAACTATTAGTTAATTACATTATCACTCTCTCTAGTGATCTCTATTTATTAGATTTCACTTTTCTACGAACTATTACTGTCGAACTTGTGACCAGATTATTAGTACTTGCTGTATGTATGTCATAATATTTTCTATTTCTATTTCATATATTGTAATTACCATAAAAATATCTAAATCTATCTAATGTTAATTATATATTTATTCTTCTATTCTTCACTTTATCGTTTATAATCTAATCTCGGAATATCATTATTTGCCGTCAGTACCTTTCAAAAAAAGAAATAAAAAGAAATTTAAGGATAAAAACATTTAGATTTAATAATCGCAATTTATTTTATATTTATTTATGTGTTTATTTATGCTACTAATTTGTTACGTTATCTTTTTTCATTGCCAAAGAAATGTTCAGTGTTTTTTGTGGGAAGTTCGTTTGAACTGGAAGACTTGAATTCTTTACGCCAAAACACCTTTGATTATTTTTCAAAATTTTATTGATTTCAACATGTTTCATGTGCATTAAAATTTGACAATTTAATAATAATAATAATAATAATAATAATAATAATAATAATAATAATAATAAATAATAATGAAATAATGAATAAGAATAATAATATAATACTGAATAATAATTGTTAATTGAATATTGTGTGGACAGTAATTGAAATAATAAATTCAATGAATTAAATAATAAATAATAATGAATAATGAAAAATAGTGTAAAGTAATAAATAAAAATATTTATAAAAAGAATAATACATAAGTTTATCAATGATATCATACTCAAAAAAAAAAGATAATTAAATGGTAAATTAGTACTCTAGATAGTTATTGTCTGGAAGAGTAGTGATGATAGTATGAACGCAATAAAATAGAATAAAGAAGTGCTTAGAAACACAATTGTGAACTCACTTTGAAATGCTTGGGGAAATACGCCAATATACAATCATATGTTACCTCCCGCCATGAGAAAAGTTTTTTAATCTATTACACCCGAACTATTTCGGGCAGTGTAACACTTAACTAGTAATAATTTAAATTTGCTAAATATAAGTATAATATTGAAAAGATTAGAATAAGTTATGTTATAGCTCTATTGAATAATGATGGTAGTGAGCGAGAGGGAAGTATAATATAAGTATAAAATATAGCTATAATCTGGTTATATGTTTTAAATGTATTTAGTAGAAAAATATTAAGTAGTATCTCTACATATCTAATAATAGATAATATATATATATATATAGTATATTAGTTATATAATAGTAGTTATAATACGTCCCTTAAAAATCAGTATTTATAACTGTATAATAATATATATATATATAATATATATATATGGCTGTGACATATGACTGACGGTGCCTCAGGATGTTATCGCTTCCGAGTCGAATCTGCCGTGAAACGACTTCTAATTTCCGCGAATTGTGATGAATTGCTTTACTGAGATGCTATGGCGTGTGAATGTCAGAGGATAAATTGTTTGAGGAGAGAGGAGAGAGGTGATGAATGACATTCGCATTTGGTAATTTAGAAAAGGTAAGAGTTTTGATATTTGCTTCGCCGCCGGTAGACACTTCACACGATGTAATACGAACTAACGGTTGAAATGCTATATATGCACTGGTGCAGCAACCAATTTCAGTCCCCTGATGTCATTTGGACCTAGTGGTGTGAATATTGTGTGTTGATCTGCCTAGGATTGATGTATAAGCGATGCATGAGAGACGTAGGACGTGCAAATGCCTAGTCTTACGAATTCTGATGTGAGTACCCCTGTGGTACAAAGAGCTATGGTAGACTTGGTGTGTCCGGCCCCATGTGATGTCCCTGAATCTAAATGTGGTTTTAAATCTTAGTTTTTGAAAAGGTAACGGTTATGGGTGAGTTTCGTGACGTATTGGTCCATTGAGGCGCACAACGTTGAAGGTAGTACGATTCTTTGTGCGATAACTCTGAATGATGATCTGGCTGGGTATGAGTAGAGCTTCAGATCTCGGATTATGTTGGGGACCTGAAGGTTTTTGAATTAGTGATCAAAAAAGGGATGGATACAGGTGGTATTTGGATCGCGGGTGGCGACGTGTGCAAAGTGTGAATGAGTAAGGCGATGAAGTGACATGGTAGGGTAGGCAAGTGGTGGATTGATTTTCTGTGAAAGTGAGAGCAGAGGTTGTGTGTAAAGTTGCATACTTTCTTAACACATGAGATGTGTTCCATAAGATCACTCCTAGGGAGCTCGTTGATTAGGCTACAAATAACGTATATGGAAATTATTATCTTTTTTATAAGATCAAGTATGATTCCGATTTATTGTTGGTGTAGAGGGAATTGTTGAAGTAATGGTGTTGGAGGATGAAGTGATTAATACACGATTTAAAAGTGGGCGGGGGATTTAGGAATGAGATTATCGGATTCCATTATGTTGGATTCAATGTTAATAAATTTAGAGAGTAGCTGTTGGACGTAAAGGCACTTGGTGTCCGTGACGAGGAAAAGTTGAATCACTATGTAAAGTATATGGTGTGTAAATTACAGAGTGAGAAAGTTCTAAGGTAACACAAATTAAGACTCGGGCATAGGATAAGATGTAAGCAGCCTCGCTAGTAAATTCCGGAATAAATATGAGAATGCATGTGATCAATGTTATGCTTGATAAACGTCTGTACTCAAATTCCTCGGAGAGTGCCAACATGATAAAGTATAGAAATTGTTAGTTAGGTCAAACAATAGAGTATAAAGTTATAAGTTGGGTGCTTAGTTAAAGTAGAATATAATAGTTAGTGAGAATGTTATAAACATGCGAACAAATGGTTTGGATGAGAGGTTTTGATTTATAAGAAGCGGATAGATTATAAATAATAAAAAAGATACTGCATAGTAAAAATAATTTAGTAAAACTAAAAATATAAGAAAATAGTATAATATAAAATGAGAGTTTATAATTCAAAAGGAAATAAGAAATGCATTATTTAAAAAAATTAGAATTATATAAATATAATTATATTATTAAATGGAAAGGAAAAATTCATAAAAGAATATATATGAAAGTAAAAGCTAAAGGTTTTCCAAATTGATAATTTCCAAAATACCTTTTATAATATTTGTAACTTAATATTATGTAATATAATATTATATTATGGAGATATAATATAATATAAAACAAAATATAATATAAGTATTTAATATAATATAAGATTATAATTATTATTAATATGAAAATAAAATTAAGGTAAGGAATAAAAATGAATAATAGAAATAAATATTTAATTATGAGATTGAATCTATAGTTTACTACATGAAATATAATAAGGAGGATGATGAGGAATACACAAATTATAAGGGTACATAAAGGATCTATATGCCTCTTCTTCCGAAGGAAAGCGCGGAACAGGTTAGGACCAGCGAGAATAATAAGCGTGGGTCAAATCAACTAGTCTTATGCATTAAATGAGATAGGGATGGTGCTTTTTGTAACATGATGAATATGGATGTGTGGTAGGAGAAGAGGGATTGTGTATATAGTAATTCACTTTCCGGGAAGATATTGTGGCTGCACAAAATTAACCCCATTAATGATTAGACAGTGTTTGATTAGTGATATGAATTGTGGTTGTGTAGTGTTGTACTGTGTTGCTTCACAGAATGGACAACTAGCTTACTATTGGAGATGAGTTATTAGTAAGGAGGAGAGAGTAATTGTTAGAAGAAGAGTCTGAGAAATGTGTAATAGAATGAGGTAAAAATCTTATCAATGTTAAAAAGATAGTTTAAAAAAAAATTATGTAGAATGAAACATAATAAAAACGAGCGTGAGCAGAAAATTGCAGATATGAGTGTATTTAGTTGGAATTTTGTTGTTGGTAGTTAACCGCGTTGGATGGAGGTTAGTGTCAAGTGATTGGAGTTAATGCTGAAAAGAGAGGGTATTGAGTTAATTTAAGATTGTCTGGAACTTGGTTAGAAATTATAGAGGGGTGAATAATTAGTATAATGTTAAGAGTTTGTGTAGGAATGGTATATGCCTTGTTAGGTACTTTTGGTCGAAAGGAGTGCCGTTACTGAGCAGGGTGTGAAATGCTCTAGCAGGGCACCTGACTTTTGGTGCTATTAAAGAGACTATTATAAGAGTGTGTCGTTTATGTGGAGAGGTGTTAAAATGGTCTGTAAGAGGAGATGTTAGAGTATAATCGTATTAATGGTTATCATATTAAAATCGATTATTTTTAATTATTTAAAATGAGATTGAGAAAATGAGGGAGTTGAAGAGAAAAATAAAGGGAACTTGAAATATTATTTTATTTTTATTAGTTAATGATTATTATACGAAATTGATATTGTTATTGAAAAAGTTGTTTTAAGTATGAGAGACGAGTGCTTTATTGGCATTGATATATGGTTTAGATAATTTAGTATTTTAATTGTTGTTAAGGAGGTTAGGTGTTGAATATTAAGATGATTTTCTAAAGATGTGTTTGAGAGATCTTTAGATATTTTGCGAATAGAGATGAGAGTGTTATATTACTTGAAAATTTAAAAGTTTAATTTGGTCTTATATAGTATTGAATATTTTTATGATGGAATTAAATAGACTTGAGAGACTGCACGTAAGGGTTGTGTTAGTCTCCTTTTGATTATTCAATTTTGTATAGTTTAAAGTATTAGGAGATTAACGTTTAAAGAGAGTGCGAATAAATGTTAATAAATGTAATTATCTAGAAGTTTAATTGTGCGTGAGGGTTAAATAAGAAATTGTGTTTAGAGCAAGGTATAAAGGTAGAATTGGAGAGGAGTTGAGGTAGAGGCACCATTGTTTTAGAGCAGCAGAGGTCGCCCTATACCTTATTACTATAGCGCGCTTTTGATAGAGTTTGGTCTGTGTGGCGAACTCTGAAGATGCAGTTTTGTGAGACGCAAATGGTTTAGAAGAGATTGACAGGGTATGTAAAAGGAAGAGGTTGAAAAGTAAGAGTGATAAGAGTAAGTTTATTAGTTGTTGAGTATGAGGACTCCATGTACTCGTTTAGTCTTGTAAAGTTGTGTCATGATCGGTATGTAGCAGCTGGAGCGCAGAGTGCTGATTTAAAGACTTAGGTATGTGTTCGATGAGAGGGAACGGACGATGCAGAGTGGTTAGTAGGAAAGTTGTGAATGCGAAGAAGGTGGCTGGTGCAAATTAAATCGCTGCGTGAATGAAAGAGACTAAGTTCTTGAGTGCCTAGGAAACTTACATATGAGGGTAAAATGTTTGTTAGCTTGTTTATGATATGGCTATGAGGACTATGGTCTGGAATAAGATGTATAGATCTTTTAAGTTCAGTGTTAGATGGACAATCTAAGGAGCATGCTAGGTGTGAGAAGAATTAATAAAATGAGGAATGAACTTATTAGGAGGTTTAGTCAGTGATGTTGAAAGAAATGATAAAATAAAGAATAAGAAGCAAAGAAATTTTAATTTGATATAATGGTTTTAGTGTACATGTATGGATATACGTTATAATCAATTTTGAATGATAGTCGGTGTATGGTTATAGACGGATGATATAGATGTCGAAGTTGTGTTGAGGAATATACAGATACGGCTGGTAGAGATATATCCGAAGAGAAGAAAGTGGATTGTAGTCTAGGTGATTGATATAAATCACGAATGTTATACTTAAGGACTGAGGAATATAGTTGAGAGTTTGGCAGATGAGCTATAGAGAAAAAAAGGTAGTCAATGATAGATAGAGAATTGGCAATTAGGGGTTATTGTATAGACTGGACGATGGTTGGGCTCATACTTGGTAGCTACAAGGGATAGAACCCTCAAGTTACATATGTCTCGATATTTACTATAATACCACATAGTGTGATAGAGGGTCACCTATCGTACTCATATTATATATATATATAATTTTACAGAAGATAAACACATCACTCACGGCAGAGCCCATAATTCAAGGGTCCATGAAAGCTCTAGGGTTGGAGTATTGTTCGTGTTTGACGCGTTTTTGCACTAATTACCTTCGCTAACGAGGGGGCCTTGTAAACGGGCTCTCCGGCTTTGCTTTTCGGACCATTTGTGCATGAATCAATTGCATGGCGAACTGCGTTTCTTTCCACGATGCTGTGACTTTCCGAGACGCGAACCTTCACTCCCGATATGTGGAGGAAGAAGTAGGGCTCAGATAAGAAATATGTAAACGCACACGAAACCGACCAGTTATATAATATATATTATATATATATTATACTATTAATTACGTTAGTCTCGAAATACTACGTAATATCCTCATCGCTTTTATGTATTTATAGTATTCGATATAATTAGTATATTATAGTGCCTCTAACACCATCTATTACTGCAGCTATATTTCTGGCGTCAGCTTTTAATTATTATATAAATAAATAACTATAATATTTAATTTTAGAATAAAATAAAGAGTCCTATTAAATTTTTAAATTCATTATTCCAATACTGATAACTGGAATGAAGATCACTTAATTTTAAATACTAAATTATATATATATAAATTTGTTTTCATATATATAGTCAAATTATTAAAATATCGACTTTATATTATTATAGATAATCACTATATCACTATAAGTAATCTATATTTACTATTAAGTCGTTATCTATATACTACTGAATCACTATCACTTAGCACATATATGTATTTATTTAAATATTAATATATTTAATGCCTACATCAAATATTTCAATACAATACTATATATTTATAATATATAATATATATAATTATAATATTATAATATTAATTATTATTAACCACTATATATAATCAAAATTGGGTAGATATATATATGTTATACCACTCTCTAGTGTGCAAGTGCTATGGTTAAAAAAACCGTTATATCTCATATTAAGCTATCTTGCCATATTCTTAAAAATTAAAATAATATCAGCTGCAAAATATTCCATCTGTGTTATATTTTACTAAGGAAGCAAAGATTATGTATGTTTGTTGCAGACGATCAATTCATATAAGACAAAATAAAAAAAAATATTATTACCTAATCTCTAAAACTTATTTTATACAACACAATATATCGAAAAACTACTATCATCACGAATAAATCTTATTTCTTGTAACTATTCTCAGTGATTAGTTATCCTCATATTCTACATTAATCCATTCCTACTCGCTCCTTGTCCACTCTGACAAGTGAAATAGTTATGGTAACCCCTAAAAGTTTATCCTGCGCCATCGATCGTGATACTACACTGACGCAGATCCTTCGTTCGGATATAATATTCTGCCATACGAGATCTGTCCGGGAGTTGCACAAAGGTGTGAGCTCTCTCTGCGCCTCTTGACTTAATATTTTTGTATTCAAGTATTAATTTGTAAAGAGATCAAAAAATTCCATGTATTCTGAAGAGAAAAGTTTCCAAAGGCATTTAAAGGAGATTCTCTCACCATTCTGCAGTTTATGATATCCCATTATTTTATACACATAATTTTTTTGTCAAATAAATAATGTTAAATTTTATAATTCCTGCTAATGTTAAACTATTTAAAGTTCCTTAAGAATTAGTCCGAAAAAACGATATAATGTATAAATTTCAACTATAATAATTTATTCGTAGTTATTATTTATGGTGTGAAGTTCATTACCCTAGATTATGACAATATGAAATAATATATTTATAAAATGTTGATTAAATTTTTTACATTTTTTTAAATTCATTAAATTCCAAAGTTAACTATTATTCTGTTCTGCATTTTTTTGATAATATTTCGAAATACATCTTATATGATGAATTGATTATATGTTTATTTATTACTTCATTTATTAATTATGTATTTGCTTATCTCTCTCTCTCTCTCTCCTTCTTCTCTTCTACTCCTTCCTTTTATCTCTCTCTCTTCTCCTCTCTCTCTACTTCTACTTTTCAATCTTTTATTTCTCATTTTCTTCATACTCTCTCTCCTCTTCATTCTTAAATCTAATTATAATTATATATTTTAACTCATATTATAAAGTATTAAATGACTTTCGAAAAGTAATCTAAGGGCATTATTCCCTTATACGTTAACGATATTCCGAAATATTTCATTCCCAAATCGCCTCTGCCTACCGTTCATTCATTCTTTATCTGATTATAATTTTGAGCCTATCCACATCAGAATTATGCGTCCTTCCTTATCCTTTTCACGGCCTGGACCCGCTTTGCCTACAAATACGTCTTGTACCTCTTTTCTGTGGGGCACGTTTTTTACCACCCCGGACAATCCCTTATTTTATTATATATCCTCATTATATTATGGTTTATTATACTAGTACCTATATAATGATTACCTACTAAACATTAGACCTATACTCAATGTTTTCTAGAGTTATATAATAATATAAATATATATATATATTATATTAATTAAAATTAATACTATTATATATTATTATTATATATTTAATTTATATATACTTTTAATATTTAATTTATTTATATATATATATTAATTAATATATTATAAATTAATAATATATAAATATATATATAAATATAATATTATATATATATAATATATTATATATTATAATATTATATTTAACTATAGTATTAATATATATATATATATATATATATAATATAATTAATATAATAATTAATAATTAATATAATATTAATATAATATAATATATATATATATTTATATATATATATATATTATATATATACTAATATAATTATTAATGTTTGATTGAGTTACCACTAACTACTCTATATGTCCAGATTCTCACTGTGAAATGTTTTAGGTATTGTTGGTCTAAATTAAATTTCTAAAATAAGAAAAGGAAACTCAATAATAATTATTAATAAATTTCCCTAAATCCTCAAAGTGGAAAATAAGGCGAGTTACCATACCAAGGAATTTTGCGGGTGGGATGAACCGCACAAGACCTGATCTCAGCGATGCAATTGACTTCCATCCAATACTTTCTATATATACAATAAATAATTATATATAATGGCAGTTCTGAGCTATTCTAAAAATTAACTTCTCCGTACGTAGCAGTTGCGTAATATATTTAATCTAACCTTGAGTATAGGCAAGTAATTATATAATTATATAATAAACATAACTATCAGTAAACACTGTTTACTATATATATATAGTGTGTAGCAACTGGTATATTGGGATATAAGACTCACGGCTATCTATTAAAAGTCAATAATTGCCGTGCTTTCTTTGCTACCCTCCGGTGTTACCCCCTTGCTAGTACGATGGGTTTTCATAATAGACTGTCTTCTCTTTTCGAGTTTAATCCACGTAGTTTTTTCTGACGGCACTACTTACTTCCCATTTTTGAGGGAATATAGGGAAGATTAATAAGGAAAAGGAAAGGTTAAATAATGAAGTCATATTATATATATATATATATAATATATATAATTATATATAATATATATATATTTATTATTATTAATTAATAATATAGATTATTATATATATTAATATACTAATATATATATATAAGATATATAATATATTATATATTAATATATTAATATAATATTATATTATATTATTAATACTTAAGTTATAATATTAAATAATGAATTTGAAAAATATTTATTTATCATACTTTACGCGTTTAATGAGGATAGCAAAGTTGGTTGCCTAAATTGTAAATTGGGCATGTAAGACACCCGTGTAATATGTTTCTCATCTCATGTCTGGGAAAATATATTGAGTAAATAACTCTTAATTAATGTTTAAACGGAGAAGGTTTTCGTAAATGGCTATGTAATTATTCAAGGTGGACGTCAGTTATTATGGTATCACTAGGGTTTATAAGAATTTTATAAATTAAATCCTGAACCATAAACTCTCCTCAGACAACCCTAAGCTAATTAGGCTTCCGAACAAAGACATGAAACATTCTCCAAGACGTGTTGTCGAATGGCTCGCTCGGAAAAAAGAGATCCTCACTTAATTGATATCTTTTTAATCGGAATAAACCTTCATAAGAGAAACCTCCAAATAATTTTTTTTTGAACCAACCACTGAATCGCCGGTCTCCGCTAGTTCTGCAGTCGTTTAGACTCCATTTGATAACTAACTGTGGCCGCATCTTCACGGGACTTACAGTAAAAAAGGCCCAACAACTAAGGAAATATGAATCCCATACCCATTTTTCCCACCTTTTACTCCTCTGAAATCATATGAACATTGATCATTAAATTAAGTACTTTCTCATTTGAAATCTCACTCAATGCAAGTAAGAATAATACTCTTTTTATTATGTACTGAACACTGAACACTTTGACTCAGTTTGAAGTTCTTAAGCCATGAGTTAAAAAAACCTTCTTACGCTGCACGCGTTAATTTCCCACAAAATTAAGCTTCTCTCCACTTAACAAACACAGTTATCTGATAAACCTGTTTATCGATTTAAAAGTGAAATAGGGTTATGCAACATTAATATCTCTATTTCCCTTTAGATAGCTCTTCAACGCTATAAGATGTCAGATACGTTAAAGACGCTTCCTATAAATAAATAAAGTAAATGTAAGAAAAAATTAAAGCTTTAAAAAAACACCATCCAAAAAGAGTCTGCAATCACCCTTATATCAGACCACTCAGAAATCATTTTTTATTGTGTGAAGACAAAAAACAGGCGGTGCTAATATCCTTCCAGAATTTTAGCTTGTCCAAATAAGCTATGAGTAAATTAGTTTCCTTACAGTCAAAGTAAATACCTTCATATTTACAACATTATATCTCAACTTTTGGAAACCATAAACTCAGACTTCCAGAACTAATTAAAACTACATCCTTCATGCTTAAGTTATATGATATTTAAATAATTATAATTAATCTAAAGTAACAAAAATAAGTAAAAATTGAATAAATTTATCCTATATAGTTGACGAGACCTCATCTTGATTATGATAGAAGTTATCCCCCACTTTTTTGACAATGTTACTTTTTCTATATATCTTCATACAAAAAGTACCATTAATAACGAATCTTTGCGTCAAATAATAAATTCTATATATATGTATATATATATATATAGTATAGTATCATATATATAATTATTTTCCCAAATACTTTTACAATTAGAATTGCATGAAACTGATAATGTATAGATTTTGTACCCCTCACAGTAGTAGTTAATCGCGATTATGGTGGCGAAGCCGTAAGGCCTTGTTGTTTTCTTTTCATTATTACAAAAGCAGCAAACGAGACCAAGCCACATCATTAAAGTTGTGTACCAACCATAATGCCGGTGCATGCTCAAATTCTTGTTGTTTTCCATACATACGTACGCAGGGATCATATTTTACCTTATCGACACCGCTTCAGAATTTTCAGGATATAGATTGTGAAAACTGCTTCTAAATACATTATCAAATTAGATATAGATCAAAATTAAAAATGCTTTACACGTTTGTTTCTGGTTACAAAGAGACCTCTGCGATTCTTATATGATAAAATAAATAATTATATTTTCATTCAATTAGGTGTAATAAAAATAAGTAAAATTCTGCCACCAAAACATAGAATTTGCTGATATTCTGTCTGCGAGTTATGCAATCTCAGTGCTCTCTTATCTGCCAGACAGTCAATTGATTTATTATAAATTTTATTGAAATTTGAAAACGAGAAACATTATCCTAAGGGGAGGATCTAGAAATATTTCATCTAAAATTTTTCAAAACTGAAAAAATAATATCATCTGCTTCAGAGAAATCGAAAAGATCTCGAATATCTCCAAGTTCTAAAGCGTCCCTGCTATTTAAAATTGTGAAATAAAAAGAAAAATGTAAACTTGTTGTGAGTTGTTTCCGAGCATTTAATATATTTAAGAACAGCAATTTTCATTCGGCAACCGCACCTAACTATAGTTAGTGAAATTCATCACCATTTGAGGAAAAGGTTTTTGGATTTGCTCCGAAAGCTCCTATCTTTTTTTTCATCCCTAAATAACTTAGCGGCAAATGTATCTTTACTTACTAACCACTGCTAAAAAAATTCTCATATCACTACAGTGAATCCCCTGAATCACAAATGAAAAACAGTTTTTACGTTGGTAATGTATAGTTTAGTAAATTTTCAACTTTCCCTTTAATTAGCTATCACCACATTTATTCTATTAGAATTCGATAGATTGATTCCCCTTGAATATCCAACATCAACAATATTGTTCCTCGTTATGCATTTTTTCAGTCTTATTCGAGCTGAAACTGCGCTTTCTCAATTAGGTTGTGTTCTTTCTAGGAGCGAGCGAGGAAGGACGTTTTATTCGTGGAACATAACCAACTCACACACGGTTTCGTTGGCATTTATCAGCAAATGAAGTGGTACCCCCTTGTGAAAACATTAGATTTAAAGTTTATAGATTTATTTACTAACTATAAGTCAAACTCATTATATAAAACAATGTGCTGGATTTCTGTGATTTTGCTAGAAAGGAGCTCCATTATGGTTTCAACAGCTGCAACTGCATTTGTTTCATTTAACGCGAAAGCCAACTAAATTAGTGGTATACACAAATTCAAGTTTACCACTATCAAAAAAACAAATTTTTAATAATTATTTAATCTTAAAGTATTGTTTTTGTTGCTAATTTAACAATTTTTGCCTATCTATGGAAAGAATTAATCGCGGCTAAAAGTGCCGCGCGACTTATGTTCATGTTACTCCAACAAATCTGAGACGACATGCTCAAGCTAGACTGCATTGAAAATCAATTAGTTAGTTTCTCATATGTGATATTAATTGTTTTTGTTGATTGTAAAATACCACTGCATGAACCTATATCTTCTGATGCATCCATAGACATTTATACCTAACTTAATAGGAGAAAACCTAATGGCATTAAATATGCATTTATAGATACGTATGAAAATACCACTATATAATCTCTAATACTATAACAGGAAAACTAAGTGTTTCTTTAATTGAAATACTAGAAATATATATTATGTCATAAGTAAATGTATCTAAATTAAATAACGTAGAAGGGAATTGAGTCTTACGTCGATCAGGATCAGTAGTAGATTCTCAGATATCTTGTCGTTATAGTATATAGATAATATTAGTACATATTTAATAGACCAAGTATCCCCTATATAACCTCCCTAGTAATATAAGTAACTAATACCCGTGCAAGTATTTTAGCATAATAACTTTATTATAATTTAAAAAACAAAATATAATAAATATTTAAAAAAACAAAAACATAATAACTTATGACCTATTTAACTCATATGGTTACTTACCTAGTTATAATACGAGTTTAAGACGGACCTGTGAGAATTATTATTCGCTATTTACGGAAAAGATGCCCCAAATGTATTAGAATCACCTATTTATACTTATAGTATTGTTGTAAAAATTTATACAAAGTCAATAATAAAGTTTCCCAGTTATCTTCTCATCTCCACTAACCAAACATCAAGGTAATACAGAGGTAATACCGCGCCAAAGGGTTTCCCCTGCGTTATTTTAAATGATTATTGCGCGGCCGCAACCGCGACTCAGCTTTCATGCTGTAGTTTTGAACAGAGTTATTCCTCCTCTTTTTAGTTATGATTTTTGATTTTTTAAAACAAAAACATTTTTTAAAAAGTTTATCATTCGAATTACACGTGTCTTTATCTTATTTTCTATATAATTTTACATGTTGTTAATTAAATATAGATAATATATATAACATTAATTTATTAATAATAACTTTGATAAACGCGAAATAATAACAGTTATCAAATTTTCACCAAACTTATTTTTCCTTCCTTCAATGTAATTAATAATAAATTAAATAATAATATAATAACATCACCATAATTAATAATTATAAAATAATATTAATTGGTATATTAAAGGCATTTGTATTATCAAATTAACATTAATAACTAATATACAAATATTAACAATAATTCTTTTTATATAGAACTTTGTAACAAGAAATAACAAAATTTTCTTTTTAACGTTAATTTCCTATCGTTATTTTTATATGTAAACTCATATTATTTTGATTATAATAAATAATATAATACACGATTATCAGATAAAATCGCATAGGATAAACGAATAACGTATGATTGAATGATGAATGGATAGGAGTAATAATAGAAATAAATGAATAATGATTATAATAATAACAATATTAATGAGAGTTATAACTAATTTGAATAATAAATAATAATGAATTGTAATAATAATCTTTAATAAAATATAGTAATAAATAATTAAAATAAAGTTTAATAAGTATCTTTTATAAATTCAAAAATTGTTTTAATAGCTTATTTAGCAGTGCTAATTGTATTACTGATCCCATTTGTAAGAATAAAATAAAAACAAAAAACTTGACCTCGTGAAATACTCAAATTATCATTAAATGTCAAAGATTCAATTATTTCTCATACAAGTATAATTATTATGTAGCTATATATTATATTACTTTGAACTCTATTATTGTGTATACTATTATTAAAACCCTTGTTAATCTTACTCTTCTCTCTCTCAATATCTTCTTACATCACTTCATCCTACTCATCCATCTATCTTAACTCTCTCTTATATCATCTTCTCTCTCTCTTCTCTCTCTCTTATATACTAATATAATATATATATATATTAATTAATATTATTAATATATATAATATATATATTTAATATATATATATATTTTAAAATTAAGCCTCAAATATAAAAATAATTATTTATTTATAACACTTATTCTAAGCCTTCCAACAAGGTATGGTTACATAGAAGACTATGAATGATATACTCACCGTACCTTAGTAATTAATATTATATATATATTATAATATATATATATATATATTATATATTATTATAATATATATTACTATTATGTTTGATATGTATTAATTAATTGTGTATTGATAATATTTTAATGGATGTCAGCTGTGTATAGTGTTGTGTAAGCAAGATCAACTATATCATTAATTACAATTTAAAGTTAGAGTTTTATTAATTTTTTTATTATTCTATTTTTCTGAATTATTCTTATATATTATTTCTTATACTGTATACCACTACAAACAAGATAGTATAGCTTTTGAGAAAAATGGATATTTTATGGAAAGTTAAGGCATTTATAGATGTTTTTAATGGTGTTACTATATCGTCATCCAATACAAGCAGAATGTCTATAAGAAAAACGTCTTCCATTACTGTAAGACTAAAATGGATTTCTCTATTTTCTATCATCACTACTTCTCCAGATATTTTCGAAGTTACATTTTATACCTACGAATTTAAGTATTTAGACATTATGTGCTCATTCTACTAGAATTGTTGTGGGAGTGATCCTTACTACATAGTAAGCTCTCGATAAAGGATGAGTCTTCTTTCAGTGTTCGCTAAAAGCTGAGTAGATAAGAGAGCGTACTGTGATCTTTTAATGAGATGTTGGTATACTTTTTGAACGATTGTCGAGACATTCTGCGCCCTTCTCTTGATTGATAAGACACACCAGAATAACAAAGCTGATATACTAACTAATGGTTATATTAAAAACGATTTAACATTTTAATAATATTTAAAATTACATAAATAAAGATATTTCTATATCTCTATATATAAGCAAACTGTTAAACATGCTTATATATCGAAATACATAGACAGTAATAATACTAAATACGACAAATAAAGTAGAGCTTTTTTTTTTTTAAATTATATTATTATTTGTATCATATGAACTCATGAGAATACTACTGTCATTACATAAATACTTCGGGAAGGCAATACCTAGTAATTAGATATAATTATTTAAGGCATATTTAACTAGCTAACTTCTAATCAGACTACACTTTTATCTTGCCTGATATTATAATTGGGAAGCTCAAAAGTTTATGGTTATTTTTGATCTCGTATTACGTCTTTTATCATAACACAACTCAGTTAACTTCTACTCCTAAGTTTCTACAGTATACGGTATATGAGTGCATGATTATCATACTACGTTATATTATCTATGAGTACTTTACTATTAGGTAGGCCTAGCTAAATAGATAAATATATATTAATTAACAGTAATATATAATCTATAATATTTCTACTATGTAATTAAAAACTGCAGTATAATACAATATAATTATCATAAATGGCTAGAGATCTTAAGCAAATATTGAGTGGTAGTATTATCTTCCTTGAAATTATTGATATAATAATATTCATAACTCAGTAAAAAATATGGTAACATCTTTCTCACGTAGGCAGATTTTTCAACATATTTGCTCACTAAATATTAAATATATAGCTTAATACCTCACAACATAATAATAAAAAAAATTTATTAAATACTCATTGGAAGAGCATAACTAAAGTTTAAGGGAAAAACTTTTTGTTTAACTTTATTCTACCTCACAAAATTAAATATTAATACTTATATATATATAATCTTACTTACATATATTATATATATATATAATATATATATATATATACTATATATTAATATCTATTATATATTATAATATATATCATTAATTATATATACTATTATATCTTAATTAATATTATTATATATAAATTAATATATATATATATTTAATATTACATATATATATGATATAACTTTATATTATATATATATAATATTATATATAGATATTATATATTATATAATAACTATATATACGTTATATATATATATTATATACTATATAATACTCTATATACTATATATAATATAATAATATATGTATTAATATATATTAAATATATATTATATGTAATTATATGATGGACCTTAATTGGATAGGAAAGCAATAATAATTTTTATTAAACTCACCCGTTAATAAGTTGATATATAAAACTAAAGAAAATACTATTTATGTATTATTATATATATCACTAAGTGGGAAAATTTAATCTAGAAATATATAGAGTGTCTTTATATTTCTTTCATTGATATTAGACTTGATATAACTTCCCCATTTCTACACTGATTTCTGATTTTTATCGCATTTCTAATTAAAGCATTTATCTGGTCGTATTGATAATGAGATTTATTTTCATTTTTCATTATCCCAATTTGAGTTTATTATTCGGTGGTGTTGTTACATTATATGAATACCCTTTTTTTAAGATGAGATTGAGGTTTTTCAAAAGCTCTTACAAGTTAAAGAAAAACCCTTGATTGTGAGGTGTTCACATCATTAATAATAACACGGTAAAATCAATTCCCGATTTTTTGCTTTAAATTACTCTATCGTAGTCTGCTGAAATGTCCACTGCTCTAAAATGCGCTAAGCAAATATCTGGCGTACTATGTTATTTTATAAATGAATGGCATGAACCTGCTTCGCTTGAATGAACTCTCGCTGCGCATATATTGACGCAGTTAAAGTTTATTATATACTTATAATTGATTAATATATTATTATAATATTATAAATATATATAACAAAGAAAAAATAAATACTAGATATAATAATTATAACTTAAGATACTTTAAAACTTATACTTCAACTGACTATCTCTTTATTTAATTTTCAATTGGTATAGATAAAATTGTCATATGAATAATAATTCAATTAAATAAATCACTCTTTATCAGAAATGTACTATATAGAGTTACACAGATAGAACTATAAAAGACACATATCCATTGATAGATAATTGTTTAATTTGAGGTCCTACTTGATTAAATAATAAATAGAGTTAAATAAATAATCATAATATATATAAATAATAATATAATCAATAAATATAATATATATATATTAAATTAATAATATAAATTAAATATAATATAGAATATAATAAATATATATTAATAATTAATAATAATATATTATAATATTAATAATAATATAATAAATTAAATAAATAATATAATATTATAAAATAATATAATAATAATTAATAATAATTTAATAAATAATAAAACAATATATACACATTCGCTCGATCAGAACATACACATCATAAATATATATATATTCTCATATCACAAATGAATGATTTAAATAATAAATATACTATATAGGAAAATTAATTTTTAAATAAAAAAAATACTAAAGTAGCAAAAAATTAAAGTTTATCATTTTTGGTTGACTAATTATCTTTGCATATACTTGAATACATATAAAGGGAACATAATAAATTTCATAAATGTGACAAGAGGACTTTGTATAATAACTTAGAATTCCATGTCCTCACTAGTCTCACCTTAATCATTACTAAACAATATAAACAGCAGCTGTTTCCTATGATGTTATTCTATTACTTACCAGTAGGGATAACGATCAATGCCAAGATACTATAATACATTATTAAGAGTAAAGTATAAAGTAAATAGTAATATAAATTAATAATATAAATGGTAATATTCATAGCTAGTAATCAAAGTAAGGTAAATAATATTAAGTATTGCTAAATAAAGAGAAATGAAAACTTTTCTGGTTAGGTTCTTACACGAGAGTATGTTTTTTAAAACAAGAGATGTAAAATAAAATTTATAGAACTAATAAAAATTAATACAATACTCACTCCCCCGCTATATCTCATATACCAAACTTACCTCACCTATTATAATTAGATTTAGAGAGTACTTCCGTTATATCAAAAAGATCCGCGAGTTTTGATTCTGCTCACTGATTTACTATCATAATATTATATATATATATATATATATATCTATACTTAAATACTTGAAATGACGTCGTAATACAACTACTGCCTTTAACTAGTAAAACCTCTTTCTGATCACTCTCCTTCCAGAGCCCAGAAAGAAAAATAATATTAACCTCCCAGGACGAATTATATTCACCCTAAAAAAGGTAAAGACCAAGATTTCTTTAACGGAATATTTGTTTTATTTAATTGAATATATATTATATATATATATTATATACACAAATAATATATATATATATAATATTATATACTATATAATAATTAATATAGATATATATAATTATAATGGCTCTATAACTTCCGGTGATTACATATTAGAAGCGTACTGAATCTACATAGGCATTAAAGGCCAGGTAGTTCGATCCCTAGTCCGGTTCCTAGGTTAAAAAAATGACAAATATGATATTTCCATTTTTCTCCTGCTTCACTTCTATCCCGTTATACTAGATGACTTATACGTAATTTTTTATATTTAATAAATATTAATATAGCTATTATATATATAATCTATATTATATATATTATATATATATTAATGATTATATATATATATATAATATAATATCTAAATATAGTATATTATATATATAATATGATATAATTAATATATTAATATATATATAATATATTAATATTTATTAATTATATTACTAGTTTATATATATATATATTATATATATTTAATTAATATACTAATGTATATTAATATATAATTTAATATATTAATATATGATTAATATATATATATGATATAATTATTACTTACTATTACGATAATCATTTAAGAAGTATATATAATGCTATATTCTCATACTGATAAAAGAAGAAAAATGATTATAGTTTTAATATATCGTTAAATTATCTTATAATATTTTATTATTATTTATTTTATCAATAAATATTTATTGCAAATTAAGATTAAAAAATATATAATATAGACATTAAAATAGAAATAAATGTGAAATGCGAATTAACAAGTTATAGTTCTATAAACTATTTTTTTTTTTTTTTTTTTTAATATAAAAATTATGTATTCCAAGGGAAAATTACGACTAAAATATGCTAGTATATGTAATAAGCAAGGGTAATTGCCATGAAGATGCCATGAATTGATTTAACACCATCAGTGGAAAATGAATGTTACTCATTGTCATATCGTATACGATTTGTTTATTATCCTTTTATTTGATATCTTTTACTCAAGATATTTAATATCTACTTAATTAATTTGTGCAAAATAATTGCAAGTTTTTATCATATTTAATTGCTTAGGTTGATTAGCAAATAGTAAAAGTTATATATATAATTACCAAATTTTTAACAATAAATTTAATTTATTCAGAAATTCAAGATTACAATATATGAACTATTCCTAGACTTTGCAAGCAGTGTAGAGAAAAATTAAAAAAAATTACTCATTAACAATTTTTTATATACACGTAGTTTATTTAAAAAATTTGTTTTATAAACTTATACTTTTTAGTAGAGGTAATGAATTTTTATTTCTCAGTTAACTCTATAAAAAGCTTTATTAATAAAATTAATATTAAACTTCTATATATCATAAGTCTCTTCCCTCTGTGGAAGTCCAAAGTATATATAAGCCTCATTTACTGTGTAGCATTTCATTAAAACAACACCTATAAATACCTAATGGCGTGCATTAATTTTTGTATAGTGCTGATTTTAATTTCTCGCCCCAAATAATGTAGACGCTCAGTACTTACCGCTTGATTGAAGCTCAACATAGGGCGCTCACGATAAAATAACGACCACAACCTATAAGCGCCATTCCGAGCACCACAACCAATAACAAAGCACAACTCATATTTTTACTCAAGCGTGGAAGTCCACATTGTAGATTTCTCCACCTAAATAGAGCAAGGGACAACTCTCCTAATCTCAACGTTAACGCATGATTCTAACCACCTATAAAAATATTACTATCTCTATATCCTTGTTATCAATTTACATCCTACTAAACCAAGGTCACCGCCTAATAGCTGTTATCTAAATTATATCCTACGAATACTTGAATAACGTCCCGGTACTGGAATACTGGTTATATTATTGATTATTTATAACACCAGTCGTGTGTTGCGTAAGTGCGCTCTTAACAAAGACTGCCTACTAAGAGCGACATCAGTTTTGAGCAATTACCCACATGACCTAGTGCGAAATGCGAACATTCTTTTTTCATATTAATGTAAAAGTTGGTAGTATAGTAAAAACTATCCGGAAGAATAAAAATAGGAAGAAGAATGTCGAGAGCACCACGCACAAGGACTTCAGAGTTGAGAGAGCCCAAAGAATAGGTAATATTCCAGGCGCGAGAGACGCAAGTACGCTGCTGCCAGACACTAAAGAAGAAAAGTATATAAGAAAAAGGATCGATGTATGCAGTGCACGAGATTTCTAAAAAGGATAAACTCTACAAGGAAAAATAGACACACCCCACACCACATCCATGACACTCACGAATAGACAAACACTGAAGTCGGATATACATAGATAGTCCTCACCCGTCTCAAGCACGCCCTCTGTAATATCTCTATTTGCGTACTACGATAAACTCCCTGGACAAACCGTGACAACGGCTAGATGATTGAAAGCACCGCGATACGTATTGTCTTTCTGTTTGCCTGAAGCCATCCAGTATTATAAAGAAAAATTCGGAAAACAAGATTAGCATTTGCTCTGTTTATTAACCCTTGACAGACCAATATTGAGGTTGGAAGAGAGTGGTGCTGTCTTTTTTTCCAAGAAACTCCTCGCTCTTGTTTAATAATCGTACTCTCTGAAAGAAAGTAACAAACTATTGAGGGCAGTACAAAAATGTCTTGCTGATAAAATCCAACTGCCCGGCATTACTTGTTCCCAATTCCTCTTTTTTCTCACAGAAACGGAGTGAACACTTACCATCCCAGACGCTAACCATATCAGGGTAAACATAATTTATTATATTATATCCACCATTATATATTCTATATTAATATGAATATTTTATTGAAAAGAGCGTAGTCCAAACATCAAACACACAACTACATACACACAACACTATATACACAACACACACCATACTATCAATATATAATATATTATATAAATAATATATTATTATTATATATATTATATATATATATAAATAAATAGCTATTAAACTATCTATATATATATATATATTATATAATATTATATATATAATATTATATTAATATAGTATTAATTATTATTTTATTATATTAATAAAATATAGTAATATATAATAATATATATATTATAATTAATTAATTATAGATATATATAAATCATAAAGATGTGTTATTATATTACTTTGCAAATACAACATTCGTTAATGTAAATATATTAAATTCAACTATAAATATATAAATATGGAAGAATAATAATTAATTAAAACTTTGCAAAAAATTATAGTGTTAAGAACAATCCGCCCATGTCAGTTTAAGCTTGCAGTCAAACACAAATGACAAACATGAAGGCAACATTTTGAACTATGACAAATAAAACGTGTAAAATAATAATAAATTATAACTCAAAAATATTATTTATAATAAGATTAGTGTGAAGACACTAACTATTAATACTCTAGCATTAGACAATACCTAGTCCTCACACACATAAACACGGTCTTACATTCTTTATATTCTCCCTATATGATTTTAATTTAATATATTGTAATATAGCACCAACAAACCAGTATAATAATTGGCGTGTTTTGAATACTACTTATTCCTCTCTGAATTAAAACAACTTGAATATTAAAGAGTAAGGAATCGGAAAATAATTCGAGAGTGTTAATTAAGACGTTTTTAAGAAATCGTAAATATCGAACATTGTCAAGGTGATAAAGTATATAAAAGTAATTAGTGTGTTATATTGCTTTTTGTTATTGCATAGTTGTTACTCCGTATACTCCACAAAAAGTATATTACGCGTTGTATAGTATGAGGATAAATATTTGATATTATTTTTCCAACGCTCTCAGCCCTCGTCAAATAGCCAGCGTGATGCTTTTACTTTACGTTAGAGCTAGTATAACTATCCCAATCCTTCACAAGCCTTAGTATTATATTAAACAGAAAATATATAAAAAATAATCTTTTGCGTCATTTCAATTTCTTTCTATATCTCGGATTCCCAACCATACTACTCTTAACCTCTAAATCTATTATACTATCAATATATCACATAACTATAAGTATTCTAAACCCCTTACTAATCATCACATATCAACGAGTATCATGTCCTTGCTCCACATGTTCCTCCTGTGATAATACCCTTCCTAGAGTATTATTCGCAGCTTCCGATTTCCTGCCCTCATTTTTTATTCCTCATTCTGCTCCGACTTCTCATTCTGCATAGTCACTACTTATCACTTGACAAGTTTAGCTAATGCTCTAAGTATTGCATTGTTTTACCTAAGCAAATTTGATACATAATGACCTTTCATTGGCGATCTATTTAATTTGTTTCTTAAGATGTGGACACCAAACACACCCCCGTGTTGTGTGTCATCTAGCGTATTTGCCATCATATGCGGGTGGTCCGAAAAGTAGACCTGCGTCCCCACGATTCTATCATCTTGGTGGTGTCAAATATACATCAGTTTATATATACCTTATATATAAATGAAGAACTTCCATTAATTTCTATTTATTGAGATTTATTCACCTCCTAACACACGTAATGACAATAGGCCTCGAGCTGCCTATCCCGCAACAAATTCTCGTTTAATCTCAATAGTGTTATCTTAATCTCATCTTTCTCTTCTCAAACATTGGATATTGTTTGAACAAGTAAATCTAATGAATATGTGTACCATGTGATACATTACACGATTCCCTCTATATATCAGCAAAAGAGAAAAACATATAATTTATAATAATCATCCATAGTAAAATAAATGAGAGTAATGGAGGATGAAAATATGTGTGAGTATTAATCTCTTAGAGTGTTTCCCCATATTGAACATATTCTATTACCTGTTACAGATACCAATGTACTACCGTCTCTCAATAGGTTTTATTAAATCTTTACCATTCCTCTCCACATATAATCACATGATTAGAAAAATAAGGAAAATAATTTTTTTTATAATATATTTTTCTAAGACCCAAATTCCCTATTACATGTCTTTTGTGATGACTTATTAAAAATCAGACCTATCAATTCTACTGTTTTGCTAAATTTCATTATCTCGACACTCCCGTAAACTGACTACGTCAATTGCTTTATGTCTAGCTGATATAAACGCATGATTTTTTTCTATAGTGCTAGTCTACACCCCTTATGAGCTAGTCGCTAGATAATTAAATTATCAGTCTCCCAAAAAATATCCTATAAAGAAACAATTGTCATCTTGACGACCATTTCAAAAAAGTGCAATCCGGTGAAACAGTATAGATAAACAAGGATATTTGAAAAATTTATTTCTCCTATAGGAAAATCATCAGTCTTGAAATCGGAAGTAAGCCCTTGCAGAATGAGTTAGAATGACATGTTATAAACGAAATTTTTTCTAACTCTATCTACCTTTTCATATGGTGTGTGAAGGCTATATATAATAATTATTATGAATTATACACCGTATTATACTCAAATAAATATATACGGTGTTTAAGCGCATTTCATTATGTCAAAAAAATATAATATTATATATGCTCAGCATATTATCTAGTCACTATAGTAAATTACCCTATTATACCTAGTTATTCTATAGGTGAAGTTAAGCTTTATATTACTATACCTATGCGATTAACGCAACTGATTTTCTAACATTTCAGACAAGATCATATGTTATCTCGACTAATTATTACATACTTTGACTATTAGGCATACCATTTTATACTATTTCATTTAGATATCATTTAAATATATTAATATATATATTATTATAATTACCATACCTATTATTAACGCTTTCATATATTTACTCACAAACACAACAGTTTACTATCCTTATATATCCATTATTCAACACAAAACTCTCGCATCTGGTCTCTCTAAATTGACTCCTATTTGTCACTCACACAGCTTCTCAGTATTTCTAGCGTTATATTAGACTATCGAAGAGATTACTAAAATGTCATAATATCTCTTGTCTCTGACAAAACACTGTCAAGATGTTCTCTACTTCCACAATATAAATGATGACACTAGACATATCTTATAATTATAGTAATTGCCCTATGATATTAGCGAATCAATTAATGAACACAACTCTCAAGAATACTGCTTTTATATATATCTCTGTTACCCGACCTATATACAATTGCGTGCGGAATATTTATGAGTGATGTCACCGCTATCTCGTTAGGTGAGAGAGTGGAGGACAATAAATTTTATAAGTATATATATATCATATATATATACTATATTTTAATATATATATATATATTATTATATATATATATATATAATATAATTATATATATATATATATATATTTAATATTACATTAATTAGGCTACGTTTTATTCATAAATAACCTATTTATTTACATTAGTTGACGCATATAATAAAATAAATAGATCCGTTAGATTTCCATAAAATACATTATTACGTTAGAATGATATATTATAGAAATATGCCTCAGAGACTCAGGTTCAATACACAGCCCTAAATAAGATGTGTTTTTAGTTCATATTAAAGTAAACATTTATATTAGTAGTAATGAGAACTGAATTTACGTTATAATCACGAATATTATACTCCGTACACAGAGAATCAAATAAAGCGAGTAGCATCGAGTGATGTTTGAATAAAAATGTAGGCTCATTGTAAGATATCTATCTAAGTGTTGTAAAACTACATTTCTCGTGTGATATATTAAAAATACTTTCTTGTGTTAGACATTTAAGGAGCCGTGTTACATAAATATTCTAGAACACGATAAGCGCAATATATCTATTTAATCTTCTTACATTACACTCACTTAATTGTTTACTCTCTTTAAAAAGTTAATCAATAAATATTTGGAATAACAACGGAATGTTTTGGGAATTCATTTATAAGATAGTGTTATAATATCCGGTAAATACACATAGTTAATAACTATTATTTTAATATATATATATATATATATATTTAATAACTATAATATTATATATATATATTATAATACTATATAATATATATCATAATTATATTATAAATAATTATACTTATATTAATATATTTAATCAATATTAAATAATATAATTAATTATAATTATATATATATATATTATAATATTAATATATATATATTATATCATAGGCTAGCATTCGAATTGATTATATATAGAAGCGTAAGGTCCTGATGAGTTTCCTCCAGTGATTATACTTCCGAACTTGCATCCTGCCTTGGTAAATTATTTCTTCTCTTTGTATCTACTTCTACCTCCATTCCTGGTAGAAGCGTGCCTTCTTTCAGCTTTTGTCGAAGAAAGGGGGACCCCACCTCAACCATCAAGCTATCATTTTTCCTTCCTCTATTATTTCTAAAGTTATCGAATCTATGCCAAACAGGAAGATTTGGAAATATCTCAATTCTTCATATCTTATCCCTGATCGCCATCGCCAGTATGGCTTCATAAGAAACGTTCTACTGGCAATCTTCCTTCCCTTCTCTCTGATTCGGCGAATATTTTGCTTTGGTGCTCTAGACATCTCGAACGCCTTCGATAGAGTCTGAAAGAAAACTTTGATTTCTAAACTTCCCTCCTTCGGTATATATCCTTCTCCTTGTGACCTATTCTCTGATCTTCTTTCTTTCTCTTTCGTCCTATAGCAGCAGTTGTAGACAGTCACCGTTCACCCTTTAAATTTATAAATAGTGGTGTTCCTCAGGGTTCCGTCCTATCCTCAACTCTTTTTCTACTTCTTATTAATGACCTTCCCTTTATTACATCTTAACCTATCCACTCTTATGCCAACGAATCCATCTTTCACTTCTCATTTCATTGTGAAAGATGATCTACACAATAGCAAGTAGCTCATGCTACAGGGCTATCTCAGAGCAAATAATTTCTGATCGTTCTCGAATTTCAAATTGGGGCTTTGAGAATATGGTTTCTTACAATACCTCAAACACTCAGTTCCTTCATCTTACTATTCAACATAATCTTCCACACAGCTACAACATTTTCTTCAAAGACACAAAACTCAATCCTTCATTTTTCCTTAATATTCTTGATGTTTTTTTTCTCGTCACCTTAATTGGGAGTACCATGTTATTCCTCTTTCTAAACAAGCTTCTAATAGGTTCGGTGTTCCTTGGTTTCTTCATAATTTCTTTACACTACCCCAGTTTCTTGCTCTT
>JABUQX010068131.1:5000-22500 GCA_015478945.1 Trachelipus rathkii | reverse complement strand
ATATATAGATATATATAATTATATATATATATATATAATAATTAATATTATATATATATATATATACTTATATATATAATATAATATATATATATATAAAGTGCGTTACTTTACGCTTGTAGTCATAATATATATATATATATATATAATATATATATAATAATATATATAATATACATATACCTATATATATATAAGATAATATAGATATATATATATATAACTAATATATATATACTATATATATATATATATATATATATATATCACTATATAGTAAATCAAATGTCACAAATGGTTTTGAGATTTTAGAGTACGAATAGATTGTTGAGAATAAATGTCCAAAATTACTCATTTTTGGGATTTATTGTTTTTTTCGGGTATATCACTCAACGAATACCCACGGGTTAGGCGCCCCGATGGTCAGGAGTCGGGGTTCTCGGCCTCCCGGTGGACTACGGGGGACTAATCCCCCCCCTCCGGGGATGGTCTACCCGGAACCCCGCTCTTTGGTCTTTGGGTGTCGCGGGGCTTCCTCCGACCATCCCCTCCGGGGTATGAAACGCCCCCCCCTTGCCCCATCGGCTCGAGCCCCCCTAAAAACAGGAAGCTAAAAATACTCCATTTTAGGGGAAGCTCGAACATTCAGACTCACTCGATTCCGTAAAGGTAGCCCTAAGACTTTACTGATCAACTGTGCCGTAAAACTAGCCCTGAGCATTAAAAAAACTGACCATATATATATAGATATATATATAATAATAATTATTATATATATATATATATACTTATATATAATAATATATATATATATATTAATATATATATAAATACTATATATATAATATATATATATATATATATATAGAATATATAAGATATAACTATATAATAACTATATATATATAATATTTAAATATTACCTCAACAAGTTTTAATTTTTTGACGGCTTGAAAAAAAAATCAAATAGTTCATCTGGTTGTAACTTTTTAGAACTGCAATTTTCTTAAAAACGCGATTAAATGATCTTTTTTCCTGCCTCTCTTAGGAATTAGTGACTTGACCTAAATTTTCTCAACATTTTAGCTTAAAATATATAAGTAACGTACGTAACGAAAAGCTTAAATAAGTTAGTAAAACATGTTACCGGCACAACCCTATGTTGAAACTGAAAAATAATATTTTCCCATAGCATAGCCCATTTCATACCACCCTGTTGCCATTCTTATTATAATATTCGTATGTTGCCAAGATTTTCTTCCCTATGACCAACATACCAACCAATATATATAATATATATTATATAATATATATAATTATAATATATATATATATATATATATATATATATAATATATTATAATAATATAATATATATATATATCGATATCGATAGATATTGATATCATATCAATAGATATTCGATATCGATAAGATATCGGTATCGATATATTATCGATATATCCCGAAAGTCAGACAGAAAGCTAAGTATAGCCATATAGTATATATATATATAATATATAGATATATATATATATATATATATAATTATAATATATATATTATATATATATAATATACATATATATATTAATTTTTTCAATAAAATAATTTGAATATCTGCAACTCATAAAAAGAAAATTAACAATTATTATTGACTTACTATTCCTAACATAATTTTAAACAACGGTTAAACGTTACACGATTAAACGCTGTAACTTCCAGTTCACATTCTTTAACGAATAAACGCGTTTAATGACTTAAAAACGGCCGTTAATTTTTTTTTACGTAACGATTAAAAAGGCGAAGAAAATTAACGGCCGCAAAACATTTCTCATAAACGTCCTACCATGCTATTAATATACTATATATAATAATATAATAATATATATATATATATAATATATTATACTATATATATATATATATAATTATATATATTATAATTATATACTATAATACTTATATATATATATATATATATATATATATATAATATATATATATATATATAATAAAACATATAATATATATATATAAAAATATATATATATAAATATATATATATATATATATATAAATATTATATTATACTATATATAAATATATATATATAATATAATAATATATATATATTATATATATATAATATATATTCCTTCTCAAGTGGTTTAACATATATAGATAAGTTTTTTGACTTTTTATTCCTATTAAGATGAAAATTTTTCTCATGTATATTTGATTCCAAAAGATCTCTCATCCCTCTCTCTCTCTCTCTCTCCTCTCTCCTCTCTTCTCTCTCTCTCTCTCTCTCTCTCTCTCTCTCTCTTCTCTCTCTCTTATTTGGTTAATTTTCTCTCAGTTCATTTATCCAGTTTCATCACAGGTATTCTTTTTTTACTAATCTACGTGATGCTTCTGTATTTGTTATCGTTGTTTTTTTTTATTTTTTATTTTTTTCACTTTTGATTTTCTTTATTTTTTTTCTTCTTTTTTTTTAACATCTCATTTTTCTTTTTCTTCTTCCTTTTTTCTAGTACATTATATTTTTGATATCCTTGTTTATTTTAAAATTTAAAGATTTGCTATTTATTCATATTAATATTTTTGTCTTTTAAATGTGGAAACCATTTTTATTATATATTTTCACATAAAAAGGCTGCTTGAAGTTCCAAAAAATTATATATATATAATATATATATATATATATATATATATATATATATATATAAATATTATTTATATATATACTATAATATTAATATATATATATATATATATATGACAACATTTATAATTTGAGAATGGTAGAGACTACAGAGTAAACACCTCTTGCTTATCTTATCATACAATTTTATATTAATTAAAAGAAAATTATTGCTCTAATTCGTGACTGGCGTTTTGTAACATTACTCACTACAATGGGCACAGTAAACAGATAGTAATAAAAGAGTTGATTCACAAATCTCCTTTTGGGCGGAGACTCAAAGAAAAGCTACATTCTATTTTTGTGCCATAAGTTTTATGACGTGTGGAAAGGAAGAGAGAGAAACCACCTAAATCAGTGCAATGTGATGATGCTATAAGTAAATTTCACCTTCCAAATTCCGCAGAAAGGGTGAATGATGGGATAAATGTATGATGACTTTTAAAATGTACATACAGTATATATATATATATATATATATATATATATATATATATATATATATATATATATATATATATATATATATATATATATATATATATATATATATATATATATATATATATATATATATAATTATATTATTTATATATATATATATATATATATATATATGACTGGACCAGTTGAATAGGATTGGTTTTTCATATAATTAAATTCATTAGTCTCACCCATGCAAATTTTGAGGCTAGCTATAAAAACAATTGTTGCCAAATTTGAGGTCTGTTGAACGAGTTTTAGTGGTGCCACAAAACCTACAAAGTTTTAGGTTTCTCAGTTTTTCCACACCACCCTTGAGGTAACTGGAAAAAGCGCGTTTTTTTTACGTGGTATCCCAGGAGGCCTATTCCACAGTGTTTTGCAATGAACAGTTTTTTTTTATTCTTTTTTCATGCTTTTCTTCAATGCATATTTTGTTGTATTTGGAAATTTATCTCTGTGACCTTCAACAACCTGTAGAAGGTACTGAAGCTGATCTTCATTTTAGATAAGACGATTATTGTAGCTCTCATTCAAGGCTATAGCTCTCTCTGCTTTTGTCTTTGGTGAAATTCAAAGTATTAATATATTCTTTTGCTGCCTGATAATCACCTCGTACATTCCATTCTGACGGGTCTACTTCTAAGAAAGAGGAATCTAACAACAACTTTGTAAATAAAAGTCTACTGGATTCAGTCACGAAGTCAGCTAAAGTTTTGTCTGAGATGCTCACTTTTTCTCCCAGTGTGTACCGTTTCTCTGGATGCTGTGAGCCAGGCTTCTGCAATGCCGACGCCATCTTTCTCTTCAGGTCTAGAGAAATACCTTCATCCATGAAAGCAAGGGAAACCAATTCTTCACTTAGATACCAAAGGTGATGACCAAGAGCTCTGCTGGCCACAGAAGCAAGTTCCTTATTTTTATATACTTGGAGACTTTGCAAGTACTCTAAATCCTTGCGTGGAGCAATAGATGCAGTTAAAGAAGTAAACCAGTTAGGAACGTAGTACTGCACGGCAAATTCTGCAAATCGCTCGACTGATGACTGCTCCTTCTTGGTCATTTTAAATTGTAGCTTGAAGAGCACAATTTTAATTGAATAAATCACCTTTGCCATCCATCGTGCTCGATGCACTGCTCCGGGCTGCTTGAAGCTGATGGCTGCCGTGTCACCTCCTAAATATGCCATTGCTAATTGTAAAAGTCCTTTGTAATATCAGACATTATTATTTCATTAACATGATATCTGCAAGCAAACCAAAGAAGACTTTTGTTTAGTTTTGTTTCCATTGACACACATGCACTTTTCTTGGAAGCAGTGTTACTAGCAGTGGTGTCAAAACACATGGCCTTAACGCTGTCTTTAATATTCCAATCTTCAAGACATTCCACAACTGCTGCTGCTATTTGATGACCTATACCTGACATTAGTTTTGGTATTCCCAAAAGTTTAGACTTGCCCCCACCAGACACTAACACAGCCAATCTGTCTACATTTTCAGTGCCAATTAAATCAGGCATTAATTTGCCATCCCAATGGACTGTAAGAGGCTTATCTAAAGTGAATGATTGTTTCATGCTATCAGCTATTTCTTTTCTAAATTTTTTCCTTTCTCTTTGCAGAGTAGTTCTACTTATGATTATCTCATCAATTTTTTTCCAAGGCTTGAGGCTGTTGCTGATATTACTCTCATTGCATTACGGTCACTCATCTTCGTTCTGTCTAATGCTGCCACTAAGTCAGGTGTAGTAATTTTCTCACTTTTACTTTTCTTTGTTTTTGGAGGATTAGACGGAGCAGGCTTGACTTCATCAGTGCTGTCTTCTGCGCTGTTTGACTCGCTTGAGCTGCCTGTAAGCTGAAAAACTGACAAATTCTCTTTTCTATGCAATTCTGCTTCAATTCGTTGTGTTTCTTGCTCAATTCTTTTACGCTTTTCGTGTTCTTTCTTTGCTGTTTTCTTGTCAACACTGCCTATATTACCTCGTCTACCTTTCTCTCTTTGAGCCAGTAGAAATGCTCGATCTTGTTCATTGTGTATCATTTTCAGTGCGTTAGCATGAGCTATATCAAACAAATCATTTAATGAATCTTTAAATAAAGTTTCCTTTGATATTTGAGTTTGATCTCGTCTTGCTCATATTTCATCTGCATCTTCGCTATTACGTGTTGTTTCTCTCTAGTTGGTATTTTCAATTTATCCCATACTTCACATATCTCTGAATATACAATGTTACAGGCTTCTTTTACATTCTTCTTGCACTGTGTTAGGAAGAAAAGCCGTCTTAAAATATCACCATTTGACGGTATTTTGTAATCTTAATTTTTTTTTTTTTTTTTTTTTTTTTGAATATATTATATTACATTTCTTTTGGTATTCTTTTACTTTATGCATTTTACTTTTATTCATTTTTTGGGGGAATTTTATAATTTTTTTTTTTTTTTTTTTTTTTTTTTTTTTTTTTTTTTTTTGGGCTTTCGTTCCTGATATTTTATTTAATATGTATAATTGTTGTTTATATTAATGATTTTTTTTTTAACTTTTTTTACACTTGTTATGGGAGAAATTGTTTTTAGCATAATTTCTCTGTATTTCTTGTTATATTTTCACCCTTAGGATCTCCAAAAACTAATGGTAGTTTATTTAAATTTTTTTCACTCAGGCGTGGGTATTACGGGAATTGAATTTCCCGATTCTGATTCGATGCTATATTAACGTTGCAAAATACGAGAGACTTATTTTTAAAAACCTTGACGAAAAGAGTCGGTTGGAAAAATGGCGCGTCCCTTGTAATACTTGAAGAGTTACCACGCCATCTGTGAATCGGCACATTCGCGATAAGGGAAGATCGCATAAAGAAGTACCAAACACTTATATTTTTTATTATTAACAAATCACTTGCACTGGCACTTTCACTATACACGGAAAATACAGCCACAAAATTACAGGCAATTCATTTTTTATATCGATTGCCCCTTTCACCATTAAATAGACCATCACAGGATAGTAAGTGATGCCAGTCTTAACTTCTCTGTCCGGAAACATTTTAAATGACCAAGAAAACGTCACCCAATCATAAAATGCAATTAAGCCATTTCCAACAAACTGACTTTCGTTCTCAGACGTCACCTTCCTTTGAGCCAAACCGCACAGCTTGCACCTCATGTTACTATAGGAAACGAGTCCTAACTTACTCTTCCCATTCTTATGGAAGATTTCCATACAATTCTGGTTTACTAGACGATCTACATTTTTCCGAATGGAACTCCAATTCCCAAAATAAACGAAGAGCCAAGACCCTCTTCACCCATTTCTCCAATCATGAACGGATTCCTCACAAGGAGTGGAGAATTTCGCCCCAAACTACTAAACAGTGTATGCAAAGTGGTAGATCCCCGAGAGTCTCACCAGCAATGTTCATCACCAGGCTCACCGGACAAGGTCAAAGCCCCAAACTACCACAAACTATGGAGGAAACCACAAGCAATCCGACCTCTCATTACCTCCCCTTCGAGAAAATTTGAGAACTCCTTCGACAATTCTGAAACCACGGAATCATTTTTCGAAAGGGAGGCAAGCTTCCAATTCTGACTCCCCCAACAAATAAGTGATTTCCCTAGTGTTTCTCAAACTTATATCTCTCCTCACCTGCCCTCCTCTTTAATAAGTGTATTAATAAAATTTTAACGACTGCATCCTCCGAGCTGTGAATAGTAAGGAATATATCCTAATTGAATTTATATAGCGAAATTTTAAAGAGGCATTAAAATTTTCATTTATTAAACTTGGAAAATTACCCAATATGCCTAACCCCTATTCACTTAAAACTCCTACTAACTCCTATTCCCTATGCCTAACATCTACCTACTCCTTATTTTCAATAGTGCTAACCCTATGCCTAAACATTTCTAACCTACTGCTACCAATATGCCTGAACCCTAAGCCTAAAACATTCTGCCTACTTTTACCAATTTGCCAAACCCTATGCCTAACATCCTACCTACTCCTACCACTAGACCTAGCACTATGTTACCCACTATAACTACTTCCTACCACTGACCTAACATTATTTGTTACCACGTATAAACTATCCTACCACTAAAAAACCTAAACCCACTATTGTTGCCCCACTATTAACTACTCCCTACCACTAACCTTAACATTATGTTAAACCACTAAACTACTCCTACCACTAAACCTAACACTATGTTAACCACTATAAGCTAGCTCCTACCACTAGACCGAACACTATGTTTAACTACCATACCTACGCCTACCACTTATGCTGAAACGCTAGTTTCTACTAATAGCTTACTCTACCACTATGCCTAAACGCTATGTTTACTACTATAGCTAACTCCTAACCACGTATGCTAACGCTGATTTTCGCTACCATAAATTACTCCTAACAACGATTGCCTTAACCTCCATACTTACTACCATAAAACTTACCTCCTAACACTATGCCTAAAACTCTAATGCTTACTTTACGTATAGCTACGCTAACAATCTTTCAAAATTGCTATAACTACGCCAACAATTCTCAAAATTGCTTTTACCTACGCCTAACAATTCCAAAATGCTAAACCTATGCCTAACAATCTCAAAAATTGCTTTACCCTTCGCCTAACAGACTTTCAAAATGCTTACCCTTACGCCTTAAACAATTTCCAAATGTATACCTACGCCTACAATTTCCAAAGTTGCTATTTACCTTAACCATTTTTACAAGTATTATGCCTAACCATATACCTATGCCTAACCATTTCGAAATACTATCCTAAGCCATTTGTCAGAATACTATGCCTAACCATATACCATTGCTAACATTTTCAAAGTACTATACTAACCATGTATACCAAGTACTATGCCTAACCCTCAGTCCTACGCCAAACATTAGTTAGTTATACAACTATTCTAACAGAATCTACGCTTACTGCTGACTACTAAATTCTTTTTGATCTATAATATACCTAAGGAAACCTATGGCATTCCCCTGTGCAGATACAAAACTTCCGAATTCATTGCTTACTGCAAGATTTCCTAACTTTTTCGATCCTAATAGCATCTCTTACTATACACTCTACTCGGTGGAACAGACAGCATGAATTTTCCTAACCCTATGGATCCTTTAACAACCTCTCTTGCTACATTGCATAAAGAAGCTAACCCCAATAATGACGATAAGTTTACAACAGCATCCCGCTATACCAGTGTCAAGAATTAGTGCACTCCTTACGAACCTTATGCAACAACCGGCTTTATCTGCAATTTTTACGAACGAATGAGAAAATACTTTCCATGATAGACCATGACCTACTCGGTAAACTAACTTAAACTCTTGGTCCATGAGATACCATTCCTCCTATACTGCTGCCTTGCTCCTCCTACTACTACACTTACTATACTAATCCTTTCCTATCAAGTTCTTCAACCATATACTGGCTCCACCACAGATAGTACTCTATCTTTCCGCTTTACGAATGATAAGTTCAAATCCTATTAAAATAATGCCCACAAGGCCAAATCCTCTTAATAGGACCCGCGTATATTTTAAAAAGCAATATAAAATTACAAAAAAACTAGTTGATAAGAGACAGAGAAAACTGGATTTTTAGATTCGGGTAGTAACAGTAGTCTTTGCCGGTACTCTTTCATTTCCGAAATGGAAGAGACATTTAACATAAACATACCATTAAAACCGACAGAAATTACACTACGTTCTATCACGGGTTCAGAATTTTACCAAATGGGTACAATAATTTTTTACTTAACTTTACACGGGGAAAACATACCAGTTAACTTTATAGTCATATGTGACAATCTTTGTGGTTTTAATACACCTTTCCTACTAGGTACAAATTTCCTAAATAATTCAAGAATAAACTTACAAACAAAACAAAACACCATTGAATTAACAACAAATAACCATACTATCCCTATACCTCTTACACACCAATACCCTACCAAAAAGAAATCCCCCAGCATACATGCTAAACATACAGAGGTAAGCCATACAGAGGCTAAGCCCCTCTATTCCAACGATATTTCTACACCAAACAATCTTTTAATTGATACTGACATTTCCTAAAATTTACCTACTTTAGAAGACACAGAAATAGCTCCTTATTCAAAGTACACCCTTTCTGTTAAAGCTTCTTCCCCCGCTCATACTTCTCCTCCTGACAATTTTATTCTGTCTACAGAGAACACTTATATCAGCAACTTTCTTTTTGCTGGAAGTGTACTGAGTTCGGCCTCCGACGGCCAAGTTCCCTTGGACATAATAAATATGAGGGCGTTTCTTCCCCAATTCCTTCCTCAAAAACACCGTTCCTAACCAGGGCGTATCCTTTTTATAAGTTTCTTGACAACCCCCCTCCAGGACGCTCCAACTGTCAATTTGGCGACCTCTTCCAAAGGCTTAACCCCAACTCAACTTCGAAATACTTTCAAAAAACTCGTCCAGGAATCTTTCAAAGATAATGAAGATTGCTGTACCACATTACAAGATCCGGATCAGTTAGAAAATTTAATTGATCTGTTGATGACTTACAGAGATGTAATAGCTTTAGAAGATGATGAAGTCCCCATGTGTCCGTTAACTAAGATTTGATTACAACTAAAAAGAAAACCCAAAGGTACTTGTACCTCCTCCCCCAAAAATAACTGACCAGATACGACGATGGGCAAGGGTCAAACAAAAAGGTACATCCGGTTCCTATAGGTTAGTCCCCATTCGAGCCCTCTGCTCGTATTCAAAAGAAGAAACTCTTCACTTCCAAGAATGCGTGCCGACTACAGCACGATAAACGGCAACATCCGGTGCTAGACCGCTGTCGCCCTTGCCTTTGTATAATTGACATTCTCTCTAGCTGGGAAATCCAAAAATTTTCAGCAGTTCGATCCTTTTCTCGACCTCTTACCATGTCTGAAATCGAGAAGAGACAACAAAGCCGCTGCTAGCCTTCGCACTCCCAGAAAGTACAGTATAGAACCAACAAAACAAAGACATCAAATTTGGAAATGTCCAAAACACTACACCAAAACAAGAATTCGCGAAAAAAAAAAAAGAAACAATAGGAAAAAAATAGGAAATAAATAATGATAAATTCACCTCCATAAGATAACAGACAGATAAAGCAAAATGAGACGATTACGTTAACTGAGAAATAATAATAAGAATCATAACTTAAAAAAGGTTTTCCAATCTTTATCAAAGGAATTAAAGATGAAAAGTCAAACTTGCTAAATGTAAAGATTTCTAAAAACAGGGAATAAAACAAGCCTCCTTTTCTGGGATTATTAAAAATATACCCAGGACGGACATTCTAAACCAAAACAATATAAACTCCAGATCTTACTACATATCAAACCCCTGACAATAATAAGCAGAACTAAAATAAAAGTTAAGAATCTTAAGTAGACATAAGATATAATCATATGATTTTATAAATTAATTAAAGTATTTGATAGAACTCCTCTCATTAACCTTGCCAAGCCCTAATAAACAAAACATACTACAAAAAAGAATGCAACATCTTTTCTTATCTTTAAAAGATAAGTTATAACTCGAAACCCCAAAATTAAAATTCCCTGATTACTCAAGGAAATTCTATAATCAACACCGATGCCATCATTAAACCTAGGGTCGGTGCATCTATAACCAATTAGACGAGAATGGCAAAGAAAAGCCATTATCCTTCATTCATCCAAAGAGCAACTAAACAAATCCGAAGCTAATTAAAAAAACTATTGAACAAGAAGCATTGAGGCAATAGTCTGTTATTTGCTTATGACCAAATTAAAGAATACGTATTCGGTATATCCAGCTACAATATAATCCACGGAATAAACCAACGTTGATTTACCTCAATACGTCATAAACCAACTTACCGGAACGTTTAGAAAAAGATGGAATTATTCAATAAGCGCATTTTAATCGCAACGATTAAATTTGAACAAACAAGCCAAAACTAATATTATATCAGATGACTATTTAAGTCGAAAATCCATTAAATACTTAGACTTCTAATTCTTTGACACAAAATAACCGTACTGCATTACTGGAACTATCCCTTTGACTAAAGAATATATAGTAAATTAACAAAAGATATGTAAACGCCTTAAAACCCTCTATGAATATGTAAAACCCATCATTTCTCATAGCAAACCACTTTCAGAACAAGACATTCTTGATGACACTTACCCCCATGTTTTAATCGATGACATTTTACATTATGCAACACAGTTTGGACGTTTCCTAATTCAGGTCCCAGATACACTAATCCATTTCGTCATCGAACACTCCCATGCCTCCCTAGCTGCAGGACACTTCGGGACACAAAGAACCGAATTTTGAATTCGAGAAAGATACATTTTCCCCAAATTACACACACCTACTCATGAATATTGTACTACATGTCTTCCCTGTCAAAATGTTAGTTGAAATACTCCCAAAAACTCCCCCATAAAAGCTTTCCCCTTCCATATGAACCTTTTTTTCCAGAGTCCACCTAGACATTTTAGGACCTTTACCACAATGCAAAATTACACAATGTAAATATATCCTTTGCATGAAAGACTCTCCTACTGGGTATGTTGAACTTGTCCCCCTAAAACAACATACTACCAAAGAAATTGCACAGGCAATCCTAGAAAGAATAATCTGTCGTCTTTCTACTCCGGAGATAATCATTTCCGATCGGGCACCGGAGCTGACCTCCCAACTTTTTAGAGATATGTGCCCAATGGCTTATTAAGGCAGTCAACATAGTTGTGCGACACGCCTAGAGTAATGCTTTAGTTGAAAAGGAAATCATAAAATTACCATTATTTCAATCTTCTACTACATACACTCTGTTAATACCAATCATAATGACTGGGGTCAATACATCCCATTCACCCAGACCTTTATAAATTCCATCTACCATTCTGTCATTGGTACTTCCCCACATTATTTACTTTATACATACAATAAAAGACTTCCTTGAGATCTTCCCAACTATTCTTCCCCTTTTAACTTCTACACAAAAAACCCTCGAAGGCACATAAAGGACTGATGTTGATGAAAAAGCCGAGCGAGCCCCACTTAATTAGAGGACCAAGGCTCGAAACATTTACAAAGCAGAAAACAGAAAAGCAAATCCTTAAAAACAACGAACCAAAATCTTTTACACCAAATTGAAAATAGGCGATTTAGGTTTCACATCTTAAACGTTCCCCAAAACTAAACAATCCCCAAACTGCCCAGAAATGGACAGGTCCTTACAGAATCCAACAGTTTGTTCCTTAGAGCAAACTGTTACTCCAATGTCTCGACCTTCTTCGAAATCTTCCATTGTCCAAGAGATAAATGTAAAAATATCGAAATGTACATATAATTTCCAACCCCCTTTTTCCCACCAACAAACCCCACGGGCGACCCTACCATACAAAAACAAGCCACCTCCAAAAGCAAATACAACATATTAACAATTCCCCAAAAACACCATCACGAAACATACAATAATACAACGCCCCACAAACACAATTTCCTAGACCCAAAACCAAACAAACGACCACAAAAGCACCACCAAACTACACCAACAACTCCTATTACACAACCCTTCCCTTACAACCGACAAAATTTACAACAAAAACAGTTATTCCCACATGAAGAAACTTCATCACCAGAACAAATTTCTTCAACACCAGACAGACCCCCTTTGCTACAAGAGACAAATACCACCGGGAAGAACCCACTTCTCATGGAAGCAACCTCACAGGCACATATAAAATCACCTTACAAGAAATCCAAAGTCTATCCATCCCCTCCAAAAATTACTTCCCGTACAAAACACACACCACACCACCACTCCTTCCTAGATTTTCCTTAGACGAACCTCCAACCTTATCCCCTTAGAGCTCCTTCTCAAGAAACAGTCCCAACCACAACCCACTCCTTTAGCAGAAATATTCTCCCCACCCCTCCAGACACCCAGGTGAATGATCCATCCTACAGACCTTCCTTATCATTCCGAAACCCTGATATCCCACACCCCATGCAAATTACGAAACAGACAGAACAACCGTCGTCTATATAGAGGGACAGAAAGAGAATATCCTTTTTACCCCCTAGACCAAACTATCTTCCAACATTCAAAGATGTAAAATTAAAATTAAGACCAAGAAAAAATTTTAAAAAGGACCAAAGAAACATATATTAAAAACTTTATGACTAGTAAATTATATCTTAAATAATTAACAACATAATGAAACTTAATATTTTTCATTTATTTAATAAACTTTAAATATTAATAACTAATCCAAATTTCATTTTTAATTTTTCTATTAGTATTTTAATATCATAACGACATAATCGGTTTAATATTTTTCATTTATTTAATAACTTAAATATTAACAACATAATCAAATGCATTTTTAATTTTTCTATTATATCTTAAATACCAACAACATAATCAAGTTTAATATTTTTCATTTATTTTGTAACTTATTCTATTAACAACATAATCAAGTTCAACATTTTTCACTTATTTTATAACTTTAATACTAAGAACATAATTACCCCAAAATGAAATTTACCATAACATAACCCTTGAAAACTGCATTCCCAAATCGCAACTCTCACGTCCATTCTACACTTTAAAATTAACACTACCTCCTTATCCAAATTTAAAATCCATTTACGCCTATACCAGTACGGTAAAAACTAAATAAAGAACATTTCTTTTAAGCCTTTTTTCCTTTCTTTTCTCCCGAGCCGGGTCTATTTTCTACTGCGTCGAAAAATACTTATATAATTAAAAGAGATACATTTTAATTATATTTCTGAAAATATTCTTTATTTGGAATTTGCCGTTTCGCCAAGAACACTTCATTAGTCACGTGATTATTAGTGGAATGATTAACGATAGAATTTCAAATAATCTTTTGTTCCAGTTTTTCTCTTATTGCTGTTAAATATTTTGATTTCAATGTCATTACTAGTTTAATTTCTAATTTTCGATTTTTTCCTATCATGTAGAAACGTTCGAGAAAATTCCGAAAGGTCCAGCAGAACCTATATTTTATTGCCATGAGAAATGACTAAGCAGTTTTTCCCATTCTTTTATCTCACGGACTCCCAGAAATTTTCTTTCAATCTCTTTGTTCCTATTATCCTTCGTGTTCTCTTTTTCCAAATTACTACTATTTCTTATATAAGCCTAAATTCATATATATTAATGTTAATTTTTTATCTAATGATGTAAATAAAAAGTTTTTATCAAATACAGTACCTAGAAAACAACTATCACCGCATTCGATATTCATATTTTGGAAAATTTTCGCTCACCCTTCTTTTATCCCTTCAAAATGATAACGATGTAAAATTGTTCTGGAATATTCTATTCGATGCATTTTAGACTTCCAAAAAAAATCTCTTCCTCAGTTCCTCTGTACTCCCTTGGTGGATTGGTTGATAGCAAAATTATCTTATTTTGGCTGTGGATTTTTTTTTTCTGTGGAAGTGAGTAATTTAAGTGCATACAAGTGTTAAATTTTACTGTAATTTTTTTTATTATTATTAGTTCTTGGTACCTTCCTTTTAAGCCGATTAACATTTTTTTGGTAAGTCAAATTTATTTAATATGCACGAGCATGTGAATAAGCATGAGCTTGAGTGCTAAATACATACCGGATTTGTGATTTTGCTCTAGAGAGAATCAGAATAAAATAATAATAATTAATAATAATAATAATTAATTAATAATATAATAATAAATAATAATAATAATAATAATAATAATAATAATAATAATAATAATAATAATAATAATAATAATAATAATAATAATAATAATAATAATAATAATAATAATAACGATAAAAACTGAAATAAAGAATACTAATATAATATCTCCTAAAAATCCCAGTTTTTCATATTACAATTTTATTTTTAGCATCGTACGTTTAGCAATACTTAGTTCAGAGTGAAAATACTTATTTGTTTTAAAAGCTAAATTCCTTCCTTTCAAGATAGACCTAGTTCCCTCTTGCAATATAATTTTTTTTTATTTTAAGCGTTCGAGTAATATAATATATGTAAATATTTAGTCATTTTAAGCGTATATATATATTATATATATATATATATATTTATATATATATTATATATATATATTATCTTATTCTATATATAAAGTATTTACTTATATAAAAAATATATTTCATATATTATATATATATATAATATATATATATATTATATATATAATATATATATATATTCATATATTATATATATATATATATATATATATATATATACTATATATATATATTTAGTACATTGTGAAGTGCAGACGTGTTTTTGGAGTGCTCCGGTTGATAGTTTATATTTATTTTATATTGTTATATTATTAATGTAAAGCTGTGGTTACGTGAAAGCTGTTTGTGTTTTTAAATCTGTCTTTGTTTTAATTAAAGTTGTTATTAAAATCATATCGTTAGTATACATGATTAGTTTCAGAGAAAGTCTGGCGCGTGGAGTTTTTAAAGCATTAAGTTCTTAGTTTTAAGTATTCTTTTCTTTGTTACGGGTTTTTGCGGTGCGAATTTTAGTAAGTTGATTGGGAAAGGTTGACGTTAAGTTTGATTTTATTTTTTTTTCCATTATTATCAAAATTTATTTTTAATTAATTTAGCAACATTAAACTTTCTAAACTTAGGTTTTAGCGTATGATCAATTTTATTCCGATTTTCCTTTTGTTTGTTGGTCTGTTTCTTTGGCTTTTGTTCTTGTTTGTGTGTGTGTGTTGTGTGTGGTGTGTGTGTTGTGTGATGTGTGTTTGTGTGTGTGTGTGTGTGAGAGAGAGAGAGAGAGAGGATGGCAGGATTGCGAGGTGCCGGCTTTCTATTGACTTCACCAACATCCGTGGTTAAATTCTAACTCTGACTTCGTTGAAGACCACCTGTATCAACTTCTAACCCAATTCTTTTGCTCTTGTCTGAGACTTCAGATATGGCTAAGAATTCACCGCTAAATCGTTTAACGTATCCAACTAAACTTATTTCATAATTTCTCCATTCGAAAGGGTGGGAGTATGGCCTAGTAAACGATTAACACTCCTTTAACACGGTCTCAGTGAATCTCACATCACCTAATTTCGATGTTCTGTGGCTTTAAAAAAATCTTTCTTCCTTCTACCACAAAATCTTGTGCTGCTGCTACTGTTCTCCTAACAGAACAGATTTTTCACGCCTTTTTTGAATATCTTACTACTTCTCACTAGGACTTGTTAATTATCTTTCTCATCCAAATACTGCAGGTCCTCTAGTTTAGGGAGATTCAATGTTACACAACACTGAATTGTTGGCGGTCCTCTCACTGATTTAGGGGGAAGGAGGCCGAATCAGTTCAGACATTCTCAACGATCTGGAGCAACAAATTAAAGAACCCACCAACATTCCGGGATCGTCCCAACAATTTCTTGAACAAAACACTTAACTTATGTTTCACCACTAGTCCTTCTCTTTATTAAATACACCACATTCGCTCCTATTGGTAAAGTCTGACCACAACTCATATCTCCTAATTTAATACTTTCTCTCCAACAGCTCATCCTGCCCTATGCGTTTTCTGGCACTTTGATCGGCCCAATTGGGCTTTTGCGGCTAGATTTTAAGGAAATTAAACTATAATTGGAATGACTGCTTTTTTGCCTCTGGTGACGCTTTGGCCTTCGCCGACAAGTGGAGCTGTAATCGTTGATGGGTTGAGCAGGTTCATTTCTTCTTGGACTAAATTCTTTCTCTCCTCATTAATCCCCATGGTTCGATTCGTAATTGTTCTCTGCCATTCAGGCTAGAGAACATTGCGGTAATCGGGAGTGGAAAAATTTCTCGTTTTCTTCTATCATCTCGGTAATTTTCATCTCAGCGAGAAAATCGTTGCAAGGATGCTCTTCGACGAGCCAAAGCGGGCTTCATCAAACGAAAGTGCGCTAACTCCTTGGTTCTGCCTATTGACAAATCTTTCTGGCCTCCTTGCCAAAAATATCTCCAAACAACTTCTGTAAATCAACCTTTCCTCCTCTTATTCGATCTGATCATCGTGTTGCTAATTCTCCAACTGAAAAAGGCCAATCTCTTCGGCCTTTTATTTTCCTCAACTCAACCCTGGACGATTTCTGGCATTCCTCTTCCTCCTCATCTCAGGTGTCTCAGTTGTCCTATGCCTTTGCCTGAGATTACATTTGATCGGGTGCATGGGCTCCTGAAATCTAATGAACGTTAGAAGGCGGTGGCCCGAATGGCATTCCTCCCC
>JABUQX010068130.1:20000-32500 GCA_015478945.1 Trachelipus rathkii | reverse complement strand
TTTATTATAAAATTCTTTATAAAATCTCGACAATAAACATCCGCAGGGCAAAGCGCGGATGCCGATCTTTAATAATGTGCGGATGTTACCTGCATCACTAATATATATATATTTAAAATATTTTTATATATATACATTTGTTTACCATATTTTGACAATATGTTATAAGATATATATATATATATTATATATATTATTATATATATATATATATAATATATATATATACTATATATATAATATATATGAGAAAAATCTCTACCTCCTTCTCTTTCTTTGTTTACAGAACGTCAAATATTTTATGTGTAGAAGATTAACCAAAAAGCAAATCAATATTAACATCTAGAGACAGTAAGCTAAGGATTGCTTATGTAAATGGTAAAAAAGATTAATTTAAAGATTCTGTAAATTTAATATAATTTCCCAAATGTTTTTTTTAGTTCTTTTCCTAATGAGTCCAAGTTGCTCCTCCATGATTATCCACATGTTTTTATGCTGAAATTATTCTACGGAATCTATAAGGCCTTTAATGGTATGTTGTGTAATATTAAGTCTATAATTCAATAATTAAAATATTTATATATGAGATAAAAATTTTAAAAAGAAAATATCTATAGTTTAGCCATTTAAAATTTTATAGGTCAATTACGTGATCTACTTACTACGACGATTCTTTTATGGCCTCTAGGAAAATCTAGGGGTAGGTGAAAATATATTAATTTTATTATAGAAAGACAAAAGAAAAATTACAATTTTTAGGTCATCTGGTTACGGATTTATTTGATCTAGTTACGGATTTGTTTGATCTAGTTACAGATTTGCTTTAGCTGGATTAGGACTTACCATTTTGCATTGGTTCGGAACTACTTTGAAATAGGTTTATGAAATTGTAAAGCAATGAAAATTTTCTAATATATGTGAAATAATAAGAAAGAAACTATTTAAGAAACTTTTACTTTTAAAGGAAACATATAGTAAAACCAGTTAATGAAAAACTATTAAAAACTAATTACCATGGTTTGTGTTATGTGCTAGTGACAAAGAAAATTATACTATAATAAACAGTGTCTTTATAGTTTATTTATGCAATGGTTGTGCCTACAATAATAAGAAATATACAGATATTATACGACATTAAATAAAGTACATTATAGACAGTACTATATGTGTTAAAAATTTAACTTTGTTGCATTACGTGTGAACAAAGAAATTATAGTATATATATTTTGTTTATGGTAGATTGTAAAAATTTAAATAGTACACTATTATATTTTAAGGGGATTATTGGGAATTTTTGGAACGATTGACAGCGCACTGAAATTGCATGTATTGAGGGATTATCTTATTTAAATTTCTATTACTTGTTGATGTGGTATGAATGCAGAAAGTCATATAGGGTTATTTTTCTAGATTAAATAATATTGAAAACCTCTATTATCATTTTACATACCTTAAAAGCATCTGGTTAATTATTTTAAATACTCAAGGCAAATAATTCTAAACAATAAGGTAAATTTTATATAGTAATTTTCTATTTACTACCTATTATCCCCTGTTTATTGCTTTTACTGTGGCAACCTAAATCCACATTTTATATTCTTTTGCATGTACCGCTACCGTTACTTACTTATGGCTTTGAGGCATTGTTTCATAATCCTAAAAGATCCTCTTGCTCCCAATTTATTTTGCATTATCCATTATTGTAGTGTGAGGGTGGAAAGGGGCTTCATCGTTATGGGGAAATGGAGTACGGCCTTGGGGGCCCAGCCAGGTCGTTTTGTTTTGCTCTGCATTTTATTCTCATTTCTTCCCCGTAAGTTTATAATTCACTATTACATTTCTTTATTTTTATTTATTAATTCATTTCCACATAATTCCATACAAAATATTTATTGTTCTCTGCCATTGTTGATGTTCTGAAGTCTTTATATGAAATTGACCCAGACTAATGAACAATTACAATATATATATATATATATATATAATATATAAATATATTATATATATAATATGTAGATATATATATATATAATATAATATATTATATATATATATATATATATATATATATATATATATATATATATATATATATATATATATATATATATATATATATATATATATATATATTGATTTTTTTTCAGTATTGTGGAAGGAGTCCTAACTACGAGAGAGAAGTTTCTAAAATTCTGTCCGAAGGAAAAATCGCCACAAGATTGATTCGTTGAATTTGCGAATTAATTTTATTAGTTCTAATTTAATTATATATTATATTTTTTTTTGTTTTTTTTCAGTGAATAATACTAAAAAATGAATTGATCTCAGATGAACTTTTTAGTAATACAAAACATGATAAACTGTAGATAAAAGAAAAGATAAAATGTGTACAAATTAGTTATTGGACGATAAATGAATATCAAAGTGTAAAAAGAGGAAAAATACTTTTTAAAATTATTGACGTTACGTTATTATGATTTAACAGGATAGTTAATAATTTTTTTTATAATTCTTTTTTATATCTTAAAAGGAAGACCGGTTTTAGGGCCCTTCACCGATCTAATGATTTTATAATTTATTCAAAAGAATTTTGTATAGATGTTAGTATTGATCACTTCGATAATGTTTTTATAATCGGCAAAATGAATGCAGTACTCCGTATTATCTCAAAGTAAGTTTCTTTGTTTAAAAGTTATTTGTATTATTAGAAGGTTTTGTCAATTTCAATTCATTTTTGTATTTACATCACTTCTATTGAAGAAAATCACACCCTAGTTACCGATCATGGGAGGAAATAAGAAAGATAAAGAGGAGAAAACCCGCGAAACAGTAGAAAGAGGAGAAAATTGCCCCAAATTCAAAGGAGAAAAAGAAGAATATGCCGAATGGAAAGGAAAAGTAGAAGATTGGGTGTGGAGTATGAAAGACATAGTTAGATTTCCAGGGATCAACATTCGGAATGCTTTGTCAGGAGAACCTTGGCAGTTGGTAAAAGACATAAAAAGAGAGGATATCGCAACAGGTGAAGGATGGAAGGAAATTATCAAAATTTTAGACAAAAAATATGGTATAGATGAAAAAAGAACAAAGATCAGAAACATGAATGATCTCTTCAGAATTATGAGAGGAAAAGAAGAAAGCATGGTAGATTATGTAAGTAGATTTGATGCAACTTTGAGGAAAAGTATTGCATCAGGAATGAAGGAAATGGATGAGGAGCAAACTGGAGGTTTGTTATTTGTGAGGAGTAGGTTAGAAGAACAAGATGAAAAAATCGTGATGAGTAGTCTAGATGGCGAAATGAAATACAAGAGAGTGAGTGAAGTATTGATGGATATTATGGGAGATAGCGTTAAAGGAGGTCAAGGAAAAAGTGAAAGAATTTGGCTAAGTGAAGGTGAAAAGAAAAAGGATATAAAATGCTTTAACTGTAACAAAGAAGGACATATGAAATATCAATGCCCTGAAAAAAAGGAAAAATTAATTTGCAAAAGTTGTTGCGGAGAAGGCCATGGTGAATCGGTCTGTAGATTCAAAGACAGGTTTTGTGGAACCTGTGGAAAAAAGGGTCATCTAAGATACCACTGTTCAAGATTCGGTGGAAAAAACGTGGAAGATAACAAAGGAGAAATAGTTCTATTAGGAGAACTCCATATTGACAACTATGAAAGAAATGAAAAAGATGTTTGGGGTATCATAGATACAGGATGCCCTAATACTGTTGTTGGCGAGTTGTGACTAGGGTATATAATGAGTTCAATGAGCGAGGAAGAATTAGAAGAAATGTACCGAACAGAAAAAAAGATATGCAAGAACTATTTCTTTGGTAATGAAAAATTTGAGAGTAAAAGCAAAATGAATATCCCAATCCTCCTTGGGGATAGAAAGGTTTATATAGAAACAGAGATTCTTGAAGGTAATATTCCTCTGCTTATTGGAACTAAAGTACTCGAAAAACTCCAGTCGAAAATTAATTTTAAAGAAATGATCTTAGAATGCAATGAACTTGTTGAAAGGAAAAAGATTCCTTTTGTGAAAGATGAGAAAGGTCATTTGAGAATAAAGTTGAGAACTAGACAAGAAGGAAAAAGTGTTTGGTTAAATATAAAGGAAGAGAGTTGGTTAGAAGATGATCAGAAATGGGAAAAGAATTGTAGGAAACTTCACCTTCAATTCGGACATTGTAGTTTTGAGAAACTTAAAGAATTGATTAATCAGTATGCAAAAAACAATCAAAATTTTGAGATCAATAAAAAGGAAAAATTTCAAATATTAAAAAACCTATGTGACAATTGTGATATTTGTAAGAGATTTAAAAAAACTCCTAGTAAACCTGTAGTAGGTTTGCCTTTAGCTAAGAAGTTCAATGAACTCTTAGCATTAGATATTGGTGAAATAGACGGCGATAAATTTCTTGTATTAATAGATTGGAATACGAGATTCTGTCAAGCAAAATGGATAAAAAGTAAAAGACCGGAGGAAATGATAGAAATTGTAATGGAAAGTTGGATAGGAATTTTCGGTCCACCAAAAAAATTAATAACTGATGGTGGGAAGGGAATTCCAGAATAAGGAATTTACAGAATTTACAGATAGTTTTGGTATAGAACTTTTAAGCACTGCAGGCGAAAGTCCGTGGAGCAATGGCAAATGTGAGAGAATGGTAGGAATTCTAAAAGAAAGCCTAAGAAAAGTAAAAGAAGAAAAAACTGGAGGAAAGAAATGGGCTCTCTATTGGATAGTAAATGCGAGGAATGGGATAATTTCAACTGGTGGTTTTTCTCCCAGACAGAAAGTGTTCGGAATATATAATACAACGATGAAAGAAGAAGAAGAGTACACTCCGGCTCAATTGGAAGAAAATTGGGAAGGAATCAAGTTAAATGAGATTATGAAAATTCAAGAAAAAATACAAGAAATAATACAAAGTGTAGATTGTAAGAATAGGATAAAAAGAGCTTTAAAACACAATGTCAGACATCATAAACTTGAGGAGCAGCTTTAGGAGACAAAGTTTTCTATAAGAAGAAGAATGAAAACAGATGGAGAGGACCAGCAAAAGTAGTGGGGAGAGAAAGAAAAACCGTGTGGGTGAGACATGGAGGTAACATGAAAGAAATTAACAAAGTGCATATAACAAGAATACAAAAGAGAAATCATGAGGAAGATGAAGCAAATGAGAGTGACTCAGATTCAAAAAGTTGAGAAGAGGAAAATAATTGATGAAGATAGTGAGGAGGAGGAGGAAGAAGAAGAGGAGAATGACCAAGACAAAAGTTAAATATATCCCAGCTAAAGATAGGAGGAGAATATATGGTTAAAGGACACTGATGAGAAAGGTGGAAAAATATAAAAAATTTAATAGTGAGAAAAAAAGGAGTAAATAAATAAATATTCTTATAATATTAAAAGAAGACAATGAGGAAAAAGAATGAATAAACCTAAGATTACGATGTGAAAGAAAAACTAGAGAAATAACATAAGTTAGAGAGATTGAGGAAGAAATAGCCATAATGGATGATGAAGAAATATATTTTAGAGAAATGGAAGACTGGAAAAATGGCGAAAGAAAAAAAAATTGCCAAAAAAAATTGAAATTTTAAGTTGGAAGGAAAATGAAGTTTATGAAGAAGATAGAATTGAATAAAAACATGAGACCTGTTGTGAAAACAAGATGGATAATAAGTCAAGTAAGAAAAAGAAGAGGATAAAAAGGTTGAATAGTGCGAAGGGATTCATGAAAAAATCGACAAAGACAATGTGGCTTGTGAATCTCCTACTTTATCACCTGAAGTTTAAAGGTTTTATGACTATAAAAAAAATGAATGGATGGAGAATAAATTACTTAGATGTAAACAGCATATCTTTCAAGGGAAACACTTGAAAAGGGATGTCTATTTAGTACCACCGGATGAAGCAAAGACAGAAAAAATTGGAAACTCCGGAAGGCAGTATACGGTTTAAATGATGCTGCAAGAAGTTTGGTATGACAGTATGAGTGAAATAATAAAAGAAACAGGAGGTGAGAAAAGTAAAAGTAGAAAAAAACAAATTTATCCTGAAAGGAAAAAGGTAAATTGATAGGAATAATGGGAATTCATGTTGATGACATGATTTATGGAGGTGAAGAAAGTTTCCATAAAAAAAATAATTGGAAAAATTAATCAAAGATTAAAGGTTGGGAGTATAATGAGAGAAGATTTTCAATTTGTAGGAATGCACATAAGCGAAAAAAATGAAGACATTATAATGGATCAGAACAAATATATACAAGAGAAATTAAAGAAAATCGACATAGAAAAAAGGAAGGATTTGGATGAAAATTTGAGTAAGGAAGAACAGACGTCTTATCGGTCTGTATTAGGAAAACTTAATTGGCTAGCACAGCATACTCGGCCTGAGTTGAGCTTCTCTGTAAGTAAACTAGGTAGAAATATGCAATGTGCGAATGGCCATAACATGAATGAAATAAATAAAATAGTAGAAAAAACAAAATGGATAAAAACTGAGTTTGTAATAGAGAAATTAAAAAAGGGAAAATTAGTTCTAGAAGTTTATCCTGACGCATCTTTTGGTAATATTGATGAAGGTAAGACTCAAATTGGTTACTGTGTATTATTAAGAGATAGTAATGGAAGGAAGAACACAATTGTGTGGAAGTCGAAATTAGCAAAGAGAGTTGTAGGATCAACTTTAGCTGGTGAAACTATGAGTATGGTAGAAGCAATGGAATGGGCTGAATATATAAAATTTTTATGGGAAGAATTAAATGTGATGACCGAGGAAGATTTTAAAGTAGAGATAATCGTTAAAACTGATTGCAAATCTCTTCGTGATAATATTCGGTCAGAGTCTGGAGTTAAAAATAGAATGTTAAGAATAGATATGTTGAATATCAAATCTAAATTGGAGGATGGTATAATTAAGAACATAGAATGGATAAGCAACAGAGACCAAATTGCTGACGGATTAACCAAAGAGAAAAGTAATAATAAAATCTGGAGTTTATTAAAGATAATAGACTAGGAGGAGATTAGAGGGAGTAAGAAAATATAATTAGATTGATTTTTTTTCAGTATTGTGAAAGGAGTTCTAACTACGAGAGAGAAGTTTCTAAAATTCTGTCCGAAGGAAAAATCGCCACAAGATTGATTCGTTGAATTTGCGAATTAATTTTATTAGTTCTAATTTAATTATATATTATATTTTTTTATTGTTTTTTTCAGTGAATAATATTAAAAAATGAATTGATCTCAGATGAACTTTTTAGTAATACAAAACATGATAAATTGTATTACTAAAAAGTTCATCTGAGATCAATTCACTTTTTAATATTATTCACTGAAAAAAACAAAAAAAATATAATATATAATTAAATTAGAACTAATAAAATTAATTCGCAAATTCAACGAATCAATCTTGTGGCGATTTTTCCTTCGGACAGAATTTTAGAAACTTCTCTCTCGTAGTTAGGACTCCTTCCACAATACTGAAAAAAAATCAATCTAATTATATTTTCTTACTCCCTCTAATCTCCTCCTAGTCTATTATCTTTAATAAACTCCAGATTTTATTATTACTTTTCTCTTTGGTTAATCCGTCAGCAATTTGGTCTCTGTTGCTTATCCATTCTATGTTCTTAATTATACCATCCTCCAATTTAGATTTGATATTCAACATATCTATTCTTAACATTCTATTTTTAACTCCAGACTCTGAACGAATATTATCACGAAGAGATTTGCAATCAGTTTTAACGATTATCTCTACTTTAAAATCTTCCTCGGTCATCACATTTAATTCTTCCCATAAAAATTTTATATATTCAGCCCATTCCATTGCTTCTACCATACTCATAGTTTCACCAGCTAAAGTTGATCCTACAACTCTCTTTGCTAATTTCGACTTCCACACAATTGTGTTCTTCCTTCCATTACTATCCCTTAATAATACACAGTAACCAATTTGAGTCTTACCTTCATCAATATTACCAAAAGATGCGTCAGGATAAACTTCTAGAACTAATTTTCCCTTTTTTAATTTCTCTATTACAAACTCAGTTTTTATCCTTTTTGTTTTTTCTACTATTTTATTTATTTCATTCATGTTATGGCCATTCGCACATTGCATATTTCTACCTAGTTTACTTACAGAGAAGCTCAACTCAGGCCGAGTATGCTGTGCTAGCCAATTAAGTTTTCCTAATATAGACCGATAAGACGTCTGTTCTTCCTTACTCAAATTTTCATCCAAATTCTTCCTTTTTCCTATGTCGATTTTCTTTAATTTCTCTTGTATATATTTGTTCTGATCCATTATAATGTCTTCATTTTTTTCGCTTATGTGTATTCCTACATATTGAAAATCTTCTCTCATTATACTCCCAACCTTTAATCTTTGATTAATTTTTCCAATTATTTTTTCATGGAAAACTCTCTTCACCTCCATAAATCATGTCATCAACATGAATTCCCATTATTCCTATCAATTTACCTTTTTCCTTCCAGGAAAAATTTGTTTTTTCTACTTTACTTTTCTCACCTCCTGTTTCTTTTATTATTTCACTCATACTGTCATACCAACTTCTTGCAGCATCATTTAAACCGTATACTGCCTTCCGGAGTTTCCAAATTTTTTCTGTCTTTGCTTCATCCGGTGGTACTAAATAGACATCCCTTTTAAAGTGTTTCCCTTGAAGATATGCTGTTTTAACATCTAAAGTATTTATTCTCCAATCATTCATTTTTATTATAGTCAATAAAACTTTTAAACCTTCAGGTGATAAAGTAGGAGATTCACAAGCCACATTGTCTTTGTCGATTTTTTCCATGAATCCCTTCGCAACTAGACGGGCTTTACAATATATCCCTCCTTCTTTTTCTTTTTGACTTATTATCCATCTTGTTTTTTTTCAAATCTACCTCTTCATAAACTTCATTTTGCAACCAATAAAAAAAATTTTTTTGGGGGCATTTTTTACTCTTTCGCCATTTTTCCAGTCTTCCATTTCTCCTAAATATATTTCTTCATCATCCATTATGGCTATTTCTTCCTCATTCTCTATTATATTTTGCTTTATGTTTTCTCTAGTTTTTTTCTTTCACATCGTAATCTTTTAGGTTTATCCATTTCCTTGTTGTCACGGGCTTTTTGTAAAATATGAGAGAGGGAAGTCATTCTATTTTCCCCTTTTTTTTCCTCCTCTTCTGCCCGACATTTTTATAGTTTTCCCCTTTCTTCATCCGGTTCTTTAACCATATATTTTGCAATAACGTCAATTGGATGCTAATTTCATCTGGTTTATCTCCCCTCTTCTTCTCCTCCTCCTCGCTCTTTTTATTATTATTCAGCGATCTTTTGCACTTTTGATGGAGTTCTCCTCCCATTCATCAACTTCATTCTTCCTCATTGGATTTCTCTTTTGTTATTCTTGTTATATGCACTTGGTTAATTTCTTTCAGGTTTACCTCCATGGTTCACCACACGTTTTTCCTTCTCTCCCCACCACTTTTGCGGGTCCTCTCATCTGTTTTCATTCTTCTTCTTATAGAAAACTTTGCCTCCTCAAGTTTATGATGTCTGACATTGTGTTTTAAAGCTCTTTTTATCCTATTCTTACAATCTACACTTTGTTTTATTTCTTGTATTTTTTCTTGAATTTTCATAATCTCATTTAACTTGATTCCTTCCCAATTTTCTTCCAATTGAGCCGGAGTGTACTCTTCTTCTTCTTTCATCGTTGTATTATATATTCCGAACACTTTCTGTCTGGGAGAAAAACCACCAGTTGAAATTATCCCATTCCTCGCATTTACTATCCAATAGAGAGCCCATTTCTTTCCTCCAGTTTTTTCTTCTTTTACTTTTCTTAGGCTTTCTTTTAGAATTCCTACCATTCTCTCACATTTGCCATTGCTCCACGGACTTTCGCCTGCAGTGCTTAAAAGTTCTATACCAAAACTATCTGTAAATTCTGTAAATTCCTTATTCTGGAATTCCCTTCCACCATCAGTTATTATTTTCTCTGGTGGTGTACCGAAAATTCCTATCCAACTTTCCATTACAATTTCTATCATTTCCTCAGGTCTTTTACTTTTTATCCATTTTGCTTGACAGAATCTCGTATTCCAATCTATTAATACAAGAAATTTATCGCCGTCTATTTCACCAATATCTAATGCTAAGAGTTCATTGAACTTCTTAGCTAAAGGCAAACCTACTACAGGTTTACTAGGAGTTTTTTTAAATCTCTTACAAATATCACAATTGTCACATAGATTTTTTAATATTTGAAATTTTTCCTTTTTATTGATCTCAAAATTTTGATTGTTTTTTGCATACTGATTAATCAATTCTTTAAGTTTTCTCAAAACTACAATGTCCGAATTGAAGGTGAAGTTTCCTACAATTTCTTTTCCCATTTCTGATCATCTTCTAACCAATTAATACTTCCTTTATATTTAACAAAACTTTATTTTTTTTCTTTTTTGTCTAGTTCTCAACTTTATTCTCAAATGACCTTTTTCATCTTTCACAAAAGAATCTTTTTCCTTCAACAAGTTCATTGCATTCTAAGATCATTCTTTAAAATAATTTTCGCTGGAGTTTTCGAAGTAACTTTAGTTCAATAAGCAGAGAAATTACCTTCAAGAATCTTCTGTTTCTATAGGAAACCTTTCATCCCAAGGAGGATTGGAATATTCATTTTGCCTTACTCTAAATTTTCATTTACTAAAGAAAATAGTTCTTGCATATCTTTTTTTCTGTTCGGTACATTTCTTTCTAATTCTTCCTCGCTCATTGAACTCATTATATACCCTAGTCACAACTCGCCACCAACGTATTAGGGCATCCTGTATCTATGATACCCCAAACACTTTCTTTTTTCATTTTCTTTCATAGTTGTCAAATATGGAGTTCTCCTATAGAAACTATTTCTCCCTTATTATCTTCCACGTTTTTTCCACCGAATCTTGAACAGTTGTAATTCTAGATGACCCTTTTTTTCCACAGGTTCCACAAAACCTGTCTTTGAATCTACAGACCGATTCACCATGGCCTTCTCCGCAACAACTTTTGCAAATTAATTTTTCCTTTTTTTCAGGGCATTGATATTTCATATGTCCTTCTTTGTTACAGTTAAAGCATTTTATATCCTTTTTCTTTTCACCTTCACTTAGCCAAATTCTTTCACTTTTTCCTTGACCTCCTTTAACGCTATCTCCCATAATATCCATCAATACTTCACTCACTCTCTTGTATTTCATTTCGCCATCTAGACTACTCATCACGATTTTTTCATCTTGTTCTTCTAACCTACTCCTCACAAATAACAAACCTCCAGTTTGCTCCTCATCCATTTCCTTCATTCCTGATGCAATACTTTTCCTCAAAGTTGCATCAAATCTACTTACATAATCTACCATGCTTTCTTCTTTTCCTCTCATAATTCTGAAGAGATCATTCATGTTTCTGATCTTTGTTCTTTTTTCATCTATACCATATTTTTTGTCTAAAATTTTGATAATTTCCTTCCATCCTTCACCTGTTACGATATCCTCTCATTTTATGTCTTTCACCAACTGCCAAGGTTTTCTCCGGACAAAGCATTTCGAATGTTGATCCCTGGAAATCTAACTATTTTTTCATACTCCACACCCAATCTTCTACTTTTCCTTTCCATTCGGCATATTCTTTTTTTTCTCCTTTGAATTTGGGGCAATTTTCTCCTCTTTCTACTGTTTCGCGGGTTTTCTCCTCTTTATCTTTCTTATTTCCTCCCATGATCGGTAACTAGGGTGTGATTTTCTTCAACAGAAGTGATGTAAATATAAAGTGAATTGAAATTGACAAAACCTTCTAATAATACAAATAACTTTAAAACAAAGAAACTTACTTTGAGATAATACGGAGTACTGCATTCATTTTGCCGATTATAAAAACATTATCGAAGTGATCAATACTAACATCTATACAAAATTCTTTTAAATAAATTATAAAATCATTAGATCGGTGAAGGGCCCTAAAAACCAGTCTTCCTTTTAAGATATTTAAAAAAGAATTTATAAAAAAATATAGTAAACTATCCTGTTAAATCATAATAATTAATTCTTCAATATTTTAAAAAAGTATTTTTCCTCTTTTTTCACACTTTGATATTCATTTATCGTCCAATAACTAATTTGTCCACATTTTATCTTTTCTTTTATAACAGTTTTTACTAATTTAACTAATTTATTCAATTTTTCTGAGATCAATTCATTTTTTAATATTATTCACTGAAAAAAACAATAAAAAAATATAATATATAATTAAATTAGAACTAATAAAATTAATTCGCAAATTCAACGAATCAATCTTGTGGCGATTTTTCCTTCGGACAGAATTTTAGAAACTTCTCTCTCGTAGTTAGGACTCCTTCCACAATACTGAAAAAAAATCAATTATATAGTATATATATATTATATATAGATATATTATATATATATTATATATATTAT
>JABUQX010068130.1:0-17500 GCA_015478945.1 Trachelipus rathkii | reverse complement strand
GACGGTTTAAAAAAAGAAATGAAAGATGTAATTAAACTAGAGTTAGAAAAACGCTTTGGTCTGTGGAAATTAATGACCTTCAATTACTATTGCCAACTTACTTAGTTCCGTGTTAAAGCAAGTTTTTTTGTTAGTAGTGTACCCCGGGACCTAATTTAGGAAACCAATGTTAAAAATTCGTTAACCTTTTTGTGGTTTTTGGCAGTTTGAAAAAAAACTTGTTCATCCGGACCAAAAAGGTCTAATCAAATTCGCCCCACCCAGAAAAAGAAAAAAAAAAAAAACAAAATCTAATAGAAAGTCTATTACACCTTCTACAAGTTTAAAATCAATAAACAGAATTTCACTGGGGAAAAGGAATTTTTTCTTACAGGTCAGGTATAAGGCGAATGAAAAGAAAGGGGGGGAAAAAACAAAAACAACGGCATTACCCCAAAAAGATGTAGTGGGGGGGGCACAATGATTGAAAAAAACCTATCACCCCCAAAAAGAAAAACCCGAATTTAGGATTTTTCAAAATGGGATTTGGGAATCCAAATTCAGTTGGGTTGGGAAAGTAATCCCAAAAAAATGGTTTTTACCCCAACCCGGGGCTTTGAAGTAAACCTTTACAAGAAAAAAAAACTTCAATTCCGAACAGGTCCTAATTAAAAATTAAGCCCAATTCCCCCATTTAAAAAAGGGGGAGAAAAAAAAAATGAAAAAATATTACAGAACCAAACAATCTTTCTTACAAGTAAATCCAATAACATTTTCACTTTGGGAAGAAATTTTTCTAACAAGTCAGTTTTGGGGATGGAAGGAGAAAACCCACATTTCAATTATTCAAAGGATTGCAAGTTGGGCAATGATTGGAAAAAAAACTTATCGAACCCAAGAAAATAAAAACGACTTAAATACCCAAAATTCAAAATGACCGAAACCAATCAGGTTGGTGGGAGTTGTTAATTAAAGGCAAAATGCAAAAATGGTTTAACACCGGGCTTAAGGAAGGGTAAAAAAAAAACTTGGGGGCCCAAGGGAATACCTGGCCTGTCCCCAACTAAGTGGTTTCCCCAAATGGAGAGAAAAAGTATTTTTTAATCTATTGCCTGGGGCTAAATATATGGATGGAAAAAAAGAAGAAAACCAGAACTTCTTCAAAAAGGGGGGCCAAAACAAAAAAGGGCAGGAAAAATGGCAAGAAAAATAATTTGATTGCCTCCTTTTCCAAGGCCAACCAACCCTCCATATTTGAAAATTTTAATTACTAGGGTTGGGCAAAAAAAGGTAATATAAATCCAATTGTAAAATTTCTTATCCTTTCATTAAAAGTCGGGGGAGGGTTAGGGGAAAGGGGGAGTGGTTTGAGAGGGTCCATTTGGGAGGGTTGGTCTCCGTTCCCCCCGCAACCCCCCCCCCCTTGGGGGTAACCCTATATTATATATTTAATAGATGTGGCTTAAAAAAATTATCGATATATAAATAATTATAATATATATATATTATTATATTATAATATTTATATAGTTAATAATATATATATATAATTATATATTAATTATAATATATATATATAATAATATTATATATTAACCCATTCCCACGGGCCACCGCAGGGCCCCCGCATCCCGGGCGGGGATTGCCCGAAAAAAATGAAAACCACATGGGGGGGGCAGGGCATTTTCACAATATAACCTTATTATATAATATATAAATATTTAAATATATAATATTATTATATTTTATATAATTATTATTAATATATATAATAATTATTGTATTAATATATATAAATATAATATATATATATATTTTATTAAATATATATTAATAATTATATATTATAAATATTATTAAATTCGAAATAAATATTTTCATGATTCACAAATCGAAAATGAATGTTGTAGAAAAATTAATATATATATTTACACTTAATATATAAAATATGAATATGTGAAATAACTTAAAATGGTGGTTATTATTTTTATTTAAATAACAACCCCGGCTTATTTAGGGGCCTTACCTTCCTATTATTTTTTGCCCCAACTAGTCAACAAAACAAGTGTTTCCCTTTCCAAGGGGAAACCCAAAATTTTTTTCCCTCGGGGGGGGGTTAACATTTAAAAATTAAAAAAGGGGATAAATTTTATATTCCTTTGTCCCATTGGGTCAAGGTAGTTCTTTTAAATTAGTTTAACTGTCTTTAAACTTGGGAATAAGTAATATCTAAAAATATAACCCAAATCTTTTTTCTTTTGTTGAAAAAAATATTAAAGGGGGCAATTTCTAATTTTTTTTGGTGTGGGCAGGGGGGGAAAAAGTTATTGAAGGTTAAAAGTAAAATTAAAGTAAACGTAAATTATAAAAATAAAAGAATTATAACTAAAATGAGGATATTATAATTAAAAAAATATATATATTATATAAAATATTAAGTTTCAAATGAAAAAAAATATATGAGGTCTTTGGTAAAAAATAAAATTATTATATAAATTTACCACACACACACACAAAAAAACACACACAACATATTAATCATAATTATATAGATTATTTATAATTATAATAATATAATATATAATAATATTATATTATTAAATTTATAATTTATTATAAATATGCTATTTTATTGTATTCTAGTTAAATTTTATATTAAATATTTATTAATAATAATTATATTTACAATAACAGATAATTTGAAAAATATCATAGTATCACCACAAAATAATTTACATATATTCATTTAGAATACTTCCGTAAGGGGGCCCCGTAGCCCCCCCCCGGGGACGTTTTGGTTACTTTTAGGGTAAGGTTAGGGGTATTTAAAGAAAGTAAGTTTAAAGGGTTAATCGTTATAAACGAACGGGAGTTTCTTCGTCCCGGGGCAATAAAACAAAAAATTCTACCAGGTTTTTTTTCTAAGAAATCCTTTTTTCCAAGATTTTGAGAAAATCTTTCTCAGGACCTCCATGGGGACTCGCACAGTGTGTGTAGTGACTCAATACAAAACTGTCATATTATTTGCTGGATTTCTTATGATTTTTTCGTGTTTTCTTTTTTCTTAAGTAATTTTCGGGTTTTCCCCAAAAGTAACTGAAACCCGATTCTTTTCTAACCCGAAGGGGCTTTGTTGTTACGGAATGACAAGAGGGGGAATTTCCACAAGGGGAGCTTTTTGGTAAAAACCTCCTTTCCCAAAAATAACATCCAAAACGGTCCCGGCTTCCCCCCAAATTTCGGGACAATGGGAACCCTTTTCAATCTTTTGGGGCTTAAAATATTTTCCGGGCTTTCGGGAGGGCAATGGTAAATCTTGTATTAAAAAATTTTTTGGGAAGGGTTCAAAGGGGTTTTCCAAAGGCCTAGTAAAACCCACCTTTTCCGGGCAATTTAAAAAGTTCCGTTAGGGGAAAGGTTCCGTTGTAAAAAGCTTGCTTAAACAATATTTGGTTTAAATTTTGGTAAAAATTTTAATGTTTTTTTTATTTTTAATCATTAAATATCAAAATTTGGGATTTGTCGTTTGGAAAAACCTTTTTCCCCTTCCCAATTTTTTCTTTGATTACCCCACTTATCGGGCAGTATTATTTCCTCCTCCCCCCCCTTTTAAATATTGATTTACTTTATCTTCATCAGGCAAAAATCAAGGACACATTTCGAGGATGCGCAAAAACAGCAGTTTCACCCATTTAATCGCACCCACCACCGGGGAACCGTTTTTTTGTAAGTTCCCAACTAATTTGGGACGTTCCCCCCCAAACACTTATTTGGGGGCCAATTATTTTGGCCCAGGTAGGGCAAATTTTATTCCCAGTTTTTAAATTAAGGGGGGGGGAATTTGACCTTTGGTCCCATACTAAAAAAGTCCCTTCTGGTTTTGGGGGGCAAATAGCCATTTTGGCCTTGGGAGGGATTAAAGAGAGTTTGGCCACTAAGGAAGTTCATTTCATTTACCATAAAAAACCAGGGTGACAAAGGGGAAACTCTTTTTTTTCATTTTCTTGAATTTCCAAGGGGGGCCAAGGATGGGCCCCCCTGGGGGCAAAAGTGATGGGCAAAGGTCTGGTTCCCCTTTCTTGTTTTGATTTATGGCTTCACAAAAGCCAGTCCCCAAAAAAATTTTGGGGACATTTAAGGCTTCCCTGAAAGACAGCAATTTTCCACTATTCTTTAATTAATGAGATAACCCCCATCCCCCTCACTTTCCCAAATTGCATTCTGGCGGGGAAAATCGTGGAGGGGAATTTGGGGGAGATCATGATTAATGGAATTGGAAATATCAATGGGCCAAAAATATTTTTTTTTTTTGGGGGCTAAAACTGGCTTAAAAAAAAAACACCTTATTTCGGCAAGTGCTTTTCAAAAATATTAAACAAAAAAAAAACCCTTTTTGGAACCTTCTGGGATTTTTTTTTATTTCCTGGGGGCCAGGGGGAGGGGGGCTTTTGTTGCCCCCAAGGGGGGAAACCAAATATATTTGGTTGGATTTTCTTTACCAAAGGGTTTTGGTATATAAGGAGGGAACTTTTCTTTGTTTGGGCTTTTCGGAAAGGGGCTTTTTTCTTTTTACCAACCCACTTTTCACCCATATTTTGAAGGGCCACCCATTCAAAATTCCCAAAAAGCAATAAATGGTTTGGGTCATAATTTTTTAAAAATAAAAGATTCAGTTTTTCAAGGGCCTTCTTATTTCAAAATGGCCATTTTCCAAATAAGTCTGGCTTTTTCCCATTTGGGGTTTAATTTTTAAGGGGGCAAATGGAACTAAGGAAACTTCTTTACGGGGATTTTTTTCCCCCTTCTTTTACTACTCTTAAAACATTATTACTTTTTTCATCAGAGCTCACCATTTTCAATTTTCTTAAAAGGAAAAGTGCTTCGTCATTTCTGCTTAAAAACACACGCGGAAAAGACTTCTTGTTTTTCCAATTTGGTTTTTTTCAAAAACTCATCTTTCCCGTTTTAAAAACCTTCGCCCATACATTTAACAAAAAGAAAGTTCCACCGGGGCGTTGTCCCTTTGCTTGGGCCTTGTAATCCGGACCTTATCAGGGTCTGATCTTTTTCCCCCTTTCCAATGTTTAAAAAATTTTTTCATTCATTTCAAACTTTGTCCAAAATAACCTTTTTTTAAATTCCCCAAACTTTTCTTGGGATATTTAGTAAAGTGTAAGCTCTTTCCTTTCCTTTACAAAAAATACCAACCCCTTCGCCCCAAATAGTAAATTTTTTAAAAAACCCTTTCCCCTATTCTTAAGGGTTTTTCTTTCCCACCTTTTTCCCCTCTTGTTGAAAAACCCAATTTTTTTTGAGGCGGGGGGTGAATCGGGTTTTCTTCAATTGGGAAACCTGCGGAGGCTTTAGAAGCCCATGCCAAGAAAGTCACTTATCACTTTTATAGTTGGTTTGGAAGCTGAGAAAAGGGGAAAGTTGTTCCATGCTTTTCTTTCTTAATTTCCATTTTTTACCTTTAAAAAAGCCTTCTTTGAAAAAGGTTGTGGGGATTTGGAAAAAACGGTAATTGAAATACCCCCCCACCCGTCCTTTTTGGTTAAAGAAAAACATTTGGGCATTATTTTTTTTTCATGAAAATTTTCCGGGGCACAGGGTTTTTACCAAAAATGCCGGCCTCCGTTTTTTCTTCACTTGTATTTGGCGAGTTCAAAACTACCCATTTTCGTTTTCCCCAATTGTTTATTGGTAGGTAGGCGGTTTTGTTTGGGGTTCAAGGGGCAATTGTTTGGCGGGATTGGGTTTTGGAGCTGGGATGTTTCCCTTTTTGCCACCCTTAATTTTCAACATTTTTCTTTAAATTCGTAGGGTTTTAAATTGGTTGAAAATTTGAAATGCCGGTTTGCCGGCGTTTTTTTTTTCCTTCTTTCGGGTTTCTTTTCAAAAGCGTTTCATGGGGGACCTCCTCAGGGGAAAGGGGTCCAGGGAAAAATTGGAAACAACTTTTGTTATTTTATGGGGGCCCAAATAAATCTAAAGGGGCAGGGTTTATTTCCATGGGCAATTTGGCTTGAAATTATTAATTTTATGGGGGTAGAATAATATAAGGATTTTAAAACATGACCCTTTTATATTATATAATAATTTGGTTTTTAAATTTTGGTAAATTAACCAGGCAAAAAAAATAAAAATTTTTCAATGCTTTCGATTTTTTCCTCCGGGGGGGAGCCACCCTTCGAATTTTGTCCCGGGGGGGGGGGCAAATTTTTGGCCCCCCCGGAAGTTATGGGGGCCTGAAAAAAAGGAAAAACCCCAAACTGGGTCCCAACAAAAAGGGGAAGGCATATTTTCCAACTTAGGTCAAAAAAACCAAAAGGGAAAAGCCAAGGGGTTTTTTCAAGTAGTGTTTGGAACATTTAAATTGACTCATTTTTTTGGAGAACGGGGTTTTTAATAAGTAGTTTCACTAATTTTTTTTTTTTCTTTTTTTCAGCCGGAACAATTTTAAAGGGAAAAAATTTGAGATACCAAGCTAAAGAAAAAAACATTTACCCCAGAACGGGGGATTAAAATAAACCGTTGTAAGAAATAAAACACCCAAACCATTTTTGAGCCATTTGAGAGGGGAGCGTTTAGGGAATTTTTTTGGAAAGTTAATTTCTTTTGTATCAAAATTCCGGGAAATCTAAATTACCGAATTTAAAAAATCTATTTGATAAGAAAATATTTTATACACTCGTAAATTGTCGGTGGATTAAAACCGGATGTAGGGGGGAATTTTATTTAAAAACTTTCCTTAACGTTTATAAAAATTCAGAAATGTAAACTCGTTAATAGGTTTTCCGTTTTAACTTTTTCCGAGATAAACGGGAGGGCGGATTTAAAGTTAACGAAAAAATTTAAGAGGTTAATTAAAACGGGAGATTTAAACGGCGTTATAATTGCCCCAAACTTTTTTTAATATATTATATATTAATTTATATATTATTTATAATTTATATAATATAATATATAATATTATAATATATATATATATATAATTAAATATAATTATTATATATATAATTATATATATAAATATTTTATTTATATATATATTATATAAAATATTATAATTATTATAATTAAATATAATATATAATAATTATAAAAAGGAAATACTAAAGGTGCATACGTAGGGAAGAAAAACAAGAGGTAAATGGAACAGGGTTTATTGGAAAAGAGAAGAGAATGACAAGAGGGGGGGGGGAATAACCAAGGGGAATTAAAAGGAGAAGCCTCTTTCTGGAGGGGGAAGAGAAGAGCCGCGGGAAAGGTTTAATAATGAGATTAAGGGGAAATTTACGTTATAGAAAATGGGAAATTAAGGGGATGGAGTTTGGCTTTTTAGGAGATACTTGGATGGATTTGGATGTTGAAGGGGGGAGAAAGGTGTGAGAAAAGACACTTCCAGAAATTCTTTGGCAACAATTTATTATAACAGGATAATGGATTGAGATGTTAGTGATGTGGTTATGGTTTTGATGGTACAGAAGGGGGGAATAATTGTAGGTAATTTTTTTGGGGAATTTGAGGGGTTTATAGAAGAGAGTTAAAATGGGGGGTTAGGAGTATGAGGAGAAAGGTGTATTGAGGGGAATGGGAATTATTCTGGGCAGTTAATAGATAGAATTAACTGAGTGAAATAGAAAATACAGAGAGGCGGAGGGCGAAGGGAGATAAGGATGAATTTGATTGGGGATTTGGGAAAGGTTTGTTCTAATTTAAAAAAGCCGTATTTATGGAGGGTATTATAAAGTTCCCAAGGGGGAATTTGGAAGGGAGGGGGAGGGCGGGGGGTAAATTAGTAACCCCCTTGATAAAAAGGGTAAGGGGAAGGGCGGAAAAGGGGGGAAAACTTGGTAGGGGGGAGAAATTTATAGGGGGGAAATAAAGTTTTATTGGAGTTTGGTTGTAGGGGAAGTATTTGGGCTGGCATTTTTGGGGTCGGAAAAAGAATTGTGCGTCGGAAGTGGAACCTTGAAGGACTTAATTGGTGAAAGAACAAGGTGGGGTTTAAGAGTGGGGTTTTAGAGGGGGATGTGTGGATTTCCAAAAAATCTTTTAACCCATTTAAAACAAAATGATTTTGAGAAAATGGAGGGGGAAGGGAAGGGAAAGAATAAAAAAAATTATTATTTTATATTTTATTGGGATTTTTTGGCAAACAACGGGCGTTAGATTTAGGAGTTAATTAGGGGGGAAAAACTTTTATTGAAACAGGTTATTAGGTTTTGGATTATAATTGGGTTTGTTGGTGGGGTAGGCCTTCTTGAAATGGGGAATTTCCCCAAAAAAGTTTATGTATTTTGAACGAATTAGTGGAAAGGCGTGGGGTTTTAAAGGAATAAATGGTTGGTTTTTAAAATGGTGGAAATTGGGGTAGAATTAAAAATAAGGGCCGGAAGTTGAGGACCCAAGGGTTGTTTGGTTTTAATTGTCTTCCTTGTTATTTCAATTTTGGGTAATTTGGGGATGGGGGTTTATTGAAAAAGGAATTCCGAAGGTGGGGATGGCGCAGGAAAAATTGGTTGTTTTTTAAAATGATGGGAGAAAATGGGAGGATGAAAAGTGGGAAGGGGTGCCCTTAACCTATTTATATGGCGGAATGATTTGGTTCTTTGTGTGGCGGGAAAATTCTGAAAAGAGGGGAAGTTTTGAAGAGGGGATTGTAGAAAGAGGATTTTGGGGCAGGGGTTATGTTTAAAAAAAGGAGGGTTTGGGGAAAAGTAAAAAACGGTAGATAAGGAGTAAAAGGTTATTTGGGGTTGTGGAGTGAAGGGGGGACAAGTCCCTTCAAGTGTGTTTAAAGTTATGGGTCTTTAGAAATGGGGTGAGGCCCAGGGCCTGGGAGGGGGGGGGCCAAGGTGGTCTTTGGGGAGGGTTTAAAATTTTAAGGGAGGTTGGTTTGATGGAGGAAAGGGACAAAACGGGATGGATGGCAGGGAGTGTTAAAGCAGGGGAAAGTTTTATTTTGAAATGGCCAGGAATTTGGGCTGGCTGGCAATTAAAAATGCGTTTGGTTGAATTGTTAAAGGGAACTAAGGGGTCTTGGGAAGTTCGCTAGGTCCTTTACAATTGGGAAGGGGGTAATTTGTTGGTTAAACCCTTGTGTTATTTGGTATTTGGGTAGTTGGGAAGGACTATTGGGTCTGGGAAAAGGAAGTTATAGAGTTCTAAAGGTTTTTTTCCCAATTGTGGTTTTCAGATGGGGGAAACAAAATCTAGGGGGAGCATGGGGGGCTAGGTGTTGAGGAAGAATTAATTAAAAAATTTGAGGGGGAATGGAACGTATTAAGGAGATTGGTGTGGGTGTTGAAAAGAAGGGTAAAATGGGAGAGGGGAATAAAATTGGAAAGGTATGGTTTGAGGAATGGGTTTGGTCATGTGGGAAAAAGGATGGAAAAATGGGGATGGGGTCCCGGTTTTGGGTTTAAAGCCGGGATGTATAAGGTGGTGGGGAGTGTTGTTGGGAACCACCGGGCTGGGGAGGGGGGGGACCGGGAAAAGGGGGAGGAAAGTGGGAATCGGAAAGTTCGGGTGGAAACCCCCGAAAATGGGTTCTGAAGGGAAGAGGAAAAATGTGGAGTTTTTGGCGCAGGGAAAAGGGCCGGGAGAAAATAAAAAGGGTGCATTGAATAAGGGGGGAATGGAGGAATGGGGGCGGTTTGTATGGGGGGGGGGCATGGTTGTGGGGGGCCAACCTGGGGGGCCAAAAGGGGGAATGACCCTTTAACCCATTTTGACCCCGGGGATTTTACCCATAAGTGAGGGGCCCCCCGCGCGGGGCCCCATGAAGGCTCCCTAAGGGGGGGTGATTTTTCCTTTGTCTGTAACCGAGTTTTTTTTCAACTATTTTAATGGGTTAAAAAACAAGAAGGCGGAGTAAAAAGGCTGGGGCGTTGTTCTTTCGGACCCCATTTTTGGGTTTTTCAATATTTCTTCCCTGTTAAACCTGGCTTTTTTTTCTTTTCCCCGAGGCCCTTTGTAAAAGGCGGGCACAACCTTAACTCCCAGTTTTTTCTTTGGGGGGAAGAAGAGGGTTTAGGGTAAAAGAAAAGGGGAAATATATATATATTTATAAATAATTTATATATTATAAATTAATATTTATATACTATTATATATATAAATATATATATATATTTATTATATAATATATATTATATAATAATATATTATATAATATATATATATTATAATATATTATAAATTATATAATATTATAATATTATTATATATATATTATATAATATATTATATATATATATATAATATAATTATATATAATAAATAATATAAATAATATATTATAAATATTATATAATATAAAAATATTATATATATTATAAATATAATATATATAAAAATATTTAATATATATAATATTAATATAAATATATATATTATATATATATATATAATTAATATATTATAATATATAATAATATTATTTATTATATTATATATATATATTATTTTAATATTAAAATATATATAAATATATATTATATTATTATAAATATAATATAATATATATATATAATAATATAAATAATTATAAATTAATATAATATTTTTTAATTTAATAATTATATTATATTATATAATATATATATATATAATTTATAAAAATTTATAATATATTTAATAATTTTATTTTAAATAATTATATATATTATATTATATATATTATATATATATATTATATATTTAATATGGATAGATATATATATATATAAATATATAATATATAATATAAATAAATATATAATTAATAAATGAAAATATGTGAATAACTAATTTATGAACTCGTAATCTTAAATCATAATTATTTATATAATATAATATTATATAATATAATATATATTAATTATTATATATAATAAATATTATTATATTATATTAATATATAAATATATATATTAATATATCATATATAATATATAAATTCTTATTAGATAATATTAAAGAAATTTTTTATAATTATATAATTATAATATATTGCTAATATATATATAATTATATAATTATATAAATATAATAATAATATTAATATTATATGATTAATAATATTATTATAAATATAAATATAATATATTAATTATATTATTATTAAATATATTATATTAAATTATATATATTAATATAATATATAATAATATTATTTAATTAATAATATATATTATATTAATTATTATAATTACAAGTATATTATATGTGGTTAATAACTTTATCATAAAAATTTTTCATTTATATATATATGTACATATTTATATAATATTAATAATATAATAATTTATAAATATAATTAATTAATTAAATATTAATTATTATATATAATTATTATATTATTATTATATTTAATATTATATTTATATTATATATTTATATATTAAATATTATTTATATATATTATATTATATAATAAATTTATATATATATATTTTTATTATAATATATTATTATATTATTATTTATATATATTATAATATTTTATTTATATAATATTATGTATATATAAATATTTATATATTAATATATATTATAAATTAATATATAATATATTTATTATATAATATAATAATTATAAATATATTATAATTTATTATATTAATATATATATATATTTAATTATAAATATTATATAATATAAATTTAATTATATATTAATTACTATTTATATATTTATATAATATAATTATTTATTTATAGTAATTATTATTATAATATAATATTATAATTTTAATTTTTAATAAATTTATAATTTATAAAATTCTTAAAAAATATATAATATATTTAATTTGTCTATATTTTAATACATATTATATATTTATATATATAAATTATAATATAATATATTTAAATATATAATTTATAATATATTTATTATTATATATAATATATTATATTATATTTATATATAATAAATATATTATTATATTATATATTTATTATATAATTATTTAATTTTCTATTTTATATATATTTTTATTTTTTATATAATTTTTGATTTTCTTAGGGAACATATATATATATAATATTATATTATATTATATATATAATATTATATATAATATTTATATATTAAATAGATTAATTAATAATAATATTTATAATTATATTATATATTATATATAATTAATATTTTATATATTTATATATAAATATATGTTATTATATATATTTTAAATATATATATTATATATATTAATATTAATATATATTATAAGTAATATTATAATAATATTGAATAATTATTATAATTTAAAAATATATAATTTATATTATATATATTAATAGATAATTATATTATATATATAATTATATATTAATTTATTATTATTATATTAATTTAATATATATATATTAAATATTTATTATATATATATTATATATATATATTATAAATATAATAATTATAATTAATGAAATAAATATTTTAAGATATTATTATATATAATTATTATTATTAATTTAATATTAAATATATTAATATTATAATATATATATTTATATATATATATATTATATAATATTATATATTATTATTATAAATATATATATAATAATATTTTATATTATATTAATATATTATATATTATATTATGTATCATATTATTATATATAATCATCTATTATTTATATTTATTATCAATCTTATATATTATAATATAATTATATATATTATATAATTTATATATAATATATTATATAAATTTTATATATATATATATATATATATATTAATTATATTAAATATTTAATAATATAAATATTGCTTTTATTATTTATATATTATAATATAATGCATAATTATAGTTTCGCTAGGTGATATATAATTTTATAAAATAAATAATTTAAAAATTAAATTATTTATATTATATAATATTATTATATTAATATTTATATATATAATAATTATATTAATTATAATTATAAATATATTTAATTACTAAGATAATATAATATATATATATAATTATTTATATATATTTTATAATTTTTATATATATATTATATTATTTTTAAATAACTATAATTAATATATATATAATTAATATATATATATATTATATATTATATATAGTTATATATATATATTTAATATATATTAATAATATTATATATTATTAATTATATATTAATTAAATAATATAATATATTAATAATTATATATTTATAATATATATATTAAATAATATATATATTATATTATATATATATAATATATTTATATATATATATATATATAAAATTATAAATATATATTAATATATATATTTTATATATATATAATTATATTATAATTATATTTAAATATATTATATATATATATTATATATATATAATATATATTTATATAATATTATTATTTAATATATTATTTATTTATATAATATTTTAATATATATATATTTAATTAATATATATAAATATATATATATTATATATTATAATATATATATTATAATATAATATTTATAATTATATTATATATTATATAATATAAATATTTATAATATATATATATATTATATTATATAATATATTATTTATTATAATATAATTATATATATATAATATTATGTATTTATAATATATTAATATATATATTTATAATATATATATATTTGAATGAAATTAATATACAAGGCTATATATATGAGGTTTAATAAATATGAGTATGACTGATATAATATGATTATTTATATTATTATATAATTATAATATATTTATATTTAATTAAATATTAATATTATATATAATTATATATATATATTATATATATAGGATATATATTATATATTAATAAATATATAGAATATATTATATATATATGAAAAATAATATAATTATTAATATAATAATAGAGGGTAAATTATATATATATATATGCATATATAAAAATATAATTAAAAAATAGACCTAATAAATGTGTCTATATGATACCAAACAAATTATAAATGTACTAGATATTGCCATCCCTGATATATAATTATAGAAGTTAAACTCACAGTATATAATATATAAAATATATATATAAATATTATATATATATTAAATATTAATATAAGAATAATAAATATAATATATATATATTATATAATATTATAAATATTATTATTTATATAATTATTATATATAATATAATATATATATATTTAACAATAAAATATAATCATATGAAGATATTATTATAATTATATTTATAATATATATATATATATTATAATATAATATTAAATAATATAATAGTAACTTTAATTATATATTATATTATATATTATTATATATATATATATTAATATTATATAATATATATAATAATATAATATAATAATATAAATATGAATAAGGGGTGGATATATATAAATATATATTATTAATTATTGTGGTATATATGAGGGTAAAGTAGGTTAATATAAATTATATTTATATAATAATATTAATATATATTATAATATTATTGATAGTATTTATAATTATTATATATATTAAAAAATATATATATTTATAAAAAAATAATTAATAATATATAATTATAATATATATATATTATTTATAAATATATATAATATAATATATTATTATATATATATAATAATATATATATATATTTATAATATATTTATATATAATATATATATAATAATATATAATTATTATAATATAATTATATAATAATTTATATATTTATATATAATATTATTTTAATTATATAAATATAATATATTATTATTAATAATTAATTATTTAATATTATATATTTTAATATATAATATAATAATATATTATAATTATATATATAATATATTATAATATATTTATATATATATTAATTTATATATATATAATTATAATATTATATAATTATATATTATTATTATATATAAATTAATATTTGACAATATATTTTTTTTCTTTTAATATTATATATATATATTTTTATAATATATTTATATATATTATTTATTATATATTAATTATATTATAATATAAATTATATAATATTAATATATATTATATATTATATATTATATATATTATATTATATATTATATATTATAATATATATATATATATGATTTATATATATACTATATATTATATTATAATATATATATATATAATTATTAATATTATATATTTATAATATATATAAATATTTATATAATATAATATATAAATAATTATAATATTATTATTAATATAATTAAATATTTTAATATATATATATTATACCATAATATATTATATATATTTTATATTTTTATATATATTTATATTATAAAATTATTTATTATATATATTATTAATAATATATATATAATATATAATATTATATATATAAATTAATATAATATATATAAATAAATATATTTATATTATATTATATATATATATATATTTATTTATATATTAAAATATATTAATTATATATATATATAATTTATATATAATTAGTTATATAATATATTATATATATTAATATATTTTTTAATATATTATATAATATATATATATATATAATTAATAATATTTAATATATATATAATATATTATATATATATAATATATATATAATAATATATATTATAATTATAAAATTATTAATATTATATATATATATAATAATATATTATAATATTTATAATTTATTATATATATATTATATATAATATTATAATATATATATAATATATTATAATATATTTATATATATTATATAATTTAATATATTTAATATATTATATATATATATATTTATATATATTATTACCAACTGCCCATTTTTAACAATTGCCAAGTATAGGGGATTCCAAAATTAAAAAAACCAATAAGCCAATAAAATAAATGTTTTTTATAATTTTTTTTAAAACTAAAATTTTAAAAACACCTCCATTAAATTTTACCCTTTTTTCCATTGTTTTTTTGTCCAAACCAAAAATTTTTCTTTAAAAACTCAACTTAAATCGGGCAACCATTTCTTTTTTTTTCTTTTTCCCACCCTGCGAACCATAAATGGCACAAATTACTCTTCGATTTCAATTTTTTTCTAAAAAAATTAATTTTCTTAAAAAGTTGAACAATGTGTGCTAGGGCAGTTTTCCTTTTTTCCCTTTTTGGGGATTTTTTTCCTTTGTGGGATTGGGGTGGTGGGGATATAAAAAACTTTGGCTATTGGGAATCACTTAACTGGGATTCAGGGGTGTCCAGGATAAAAGGGCCGGGGAAATAAAAAATATTTTCAAAGGGCCTTATAACAAAATTTTTCCACTCATTCCTGGAACCCACCCCAACTGGGAAGGAATTATTCGTTGGAAAGTGGGGCGGAAAAAAACCAATTCTTTTGGGGAAAAGGGGCCTTAAAAACCCTGGGAAAGGAAGATACTCCAAAAATATTGGTCCGAAGCCAAGTGAATTTTGGAGTTTGACGGGGACCAATTTCTGGGAGCTTTCGGGCCTGGAAAAAGAGGATATAACGCAATAAATTTATCCCCGAAAGGGCAAGGATTAAAATTTGGCCTAAAAAGGTAAAGGGCCCCGCAAAAAGGGCAAAAAACCACCAGTGCCAACCAAAAGGAGGAAAAGGAAGGGGTTCCCAAAAAAAAAACCCCACAAACAAAAACCGTTTTCCAACCACACGGTGAAGAAACTGCAACTTTTTAGACCCCCATTTTTTTATTTATTAAAAATTAAATCAGGGGATAAAACTAATTAATCTCAAAATAAATAATTGTTGGGCCTTCGGGCATGTAGCAAAAAAAATCCCAAAAACCTCACATTAAAAATTTACGGGGGGCCAAAGCCAAAAAAAAACTTGGTTTTTCCCATAAAACCCAAAGGTTGGGGGGAAATTTTTCCGGGGAAAAAAAAGACCAAACGGTTTATGCAGGGGGGAAGGGCCAGGGGCCAAATTTGGCCGAAATTAAAAAAAAAAAGAAAGGGAGGGAACAAACAATTTTCCCTACTCCCCCAAAAAAACAAACCAAAAAAAAAGGGGAATAAAGGACGGCAAAACACATTTAAAAAAAAGAAGAACCGGGCAACTCGTTAAAAAAAGAAGGCCAACACCCCCAAAGGCCCTTTAACCCTTGGGAACCCAAAACAAAAGGCCCCCCCTTAAAATAAAATAAAGTGGTTTTGGTAATTTCTAATGGTTTTGTTTCCAGCGGGAATATAACTAAACTTAAAGTGGGCTACCCAACTCACTAGAGAGTTATATTCCCAACGTTTTTTCCAGGGGTTATTTTTTTTTTTAAACCAAAAATATTTGTGTTTTTTGTTATTCTAAAATTTTTTTTTTCAGGCCCGATAAATGTACTACTAGTGGGTGCTAAACCAACTCCCACTTAGAGGATATTATCCCCACTTATTTATTAACTCCACTTAACATTCCACACAACTAAAACAACTTCCAAATAAACAATTCATACCTTCGTCAACCCTTATTATTCTTTTGGTTTATTTTTTAATTTTTTTTTAAAAGAAGGTTTTCCGAATTGAATTCTTCTTCCCTCCC
>JABUQX010068129.1:12500-17873 GCA_015478945.1 Trachelipus rathkii | reverse complement strand
TTATTTTTTCACCGAAGCTATACGTACACAGTTATATATACACCTACTTAGTACTCCTAATTTCCTGGTAAAATTTAGACAGTAGTAGAACAAATAGAAAGAAAGAAATTAATTAAATATTATATTAAATAATATTATAATTATATATAATATATATATAATTATATTATATATATAATATATACTAATATATATATATAGATATATATATATATTAATATTAATATAATATATATATATTATATATTATATATATATATTAAATATATATATAATATATATTAATTAATATAGTTATAATATTATATTATTATATTATTTAATATATATATTATATATTATTATATGATATATTATATATTTTATTACAGTTTAATATTTTTGAACGAATGAAAATAAATGGTTTTATCTGTCCCACAATTAAAAGAGAGTGTGGCAATCGTTGTAGACAGCAATTTCCTTTTTCATTATTATTATTATTATTATTATTAGTTGTATGTTGATTGAATATATTATATGATCTTAATTAATTTTAATTGATATAATTAATTATTAAAACTATGAGACATTATTCCACTTTAAATATATATTATTAATCCATGTAATACTAATCTACTTTATTATTATTTTTATTATTAGTTCACTTGTATTTATTTACTTCCATTTGTATTTACAATCACTTCATTAAATATCGTGATTATTTAATTGGCATCTATCTACTCTCATCTCGCTTATTTCCTTCTCTCATTGCTCGCCTTTTATTCCTCTTCATCTTCATTACTCGCCTTTTATTCCTCCTTCATCTTCATTGCTCATTGCTTTAATTTAATTAATCTCTACTTCTCATTTATTACTTCAGTTATAAACTAGCATTCAAAATCATTGATCCGGCACCTAGAAGATGATCATTATTATTCTGCTTTCATCGTATCATATTTCAATGGATCACCTCTCTCTGCTCAAGTTTCCCATAACTCGAAAAATTGCATGTATCTTTCTAGTTACTTCTTTGTGCCATACAGTTTTCAAGTGCAGGACAATCTCTTGCAAGAATAGACACAAATGAAAGGTAACATCCGCACTTATTTCTCGTGCGGCATGCTTACTCTTCCAATTATACGTCCCCCGCAAAATGATCAATCACTATCTCACTATTTACCTTACCATCCCTCTCACTCGCTCCCTATAATTACAGTATGCTACTTATTATACCTTATCCTATTATCCACTATTAACGCTATCCTATCGCTTCAGCTTCCATTCACTCTTATCCTTACCTTATCTACTGCTAATTAATATATATATACTCATAATCTATATATCTCTCTCTCTCTCTCTCTCTATCATATATAATAATCTTATCTATCCTCTATCACATCTATCTTCACTCTATCTGACTATAATCGTCTCTCTCTCTTCTCTCTCTCTCTCTCTCTCTCCTCTCTCTCTCTCCTCTCTCTCTTCTCTCTCTTCTCTCTCTCTCGTTTCTTTCTCTCTCTCCTCTCTCTTCTTCTCTCCTCTCTTCTCTCTCTCTCTCTCTCTCTCTCTCTCTCTCTCTCATCTCTCTCTCTATAGATAGATAGATAAGATAGATAGTATAGATTAATCAGGATAAACTGGAACAATTTCAAACTTGAGTTATAGTTTTTGTCAGGTTGTAATTTTGGGTAATTACTTTTTTGTTTTAAGGTTAGGTTTTGGGAAATAGTTTGTAATATTATCGCTGATTGTTTTTGATAATCAGAGTTTGACAGCAGTCTCGATTTTCAGACTTGGAATATCCTAGGCAAAATTTGCTCACCCAGTTGTAATTAAGTATATTTTAATATATTAAGAGAGGTAAGTAAAAACAGTCAATAAATTTAATTGTGAAATTCTAATCAAATGTCAATTTCAAATATAATGCCAATATATATATATATATATTTATATATATATATATATATATATATATTATATATATTATATTTATTATATAGTATAATATATATAATATACTAAGTATATATATATATATATATATATATATATAATATATATATATATTATATATATATTCTTTCTTTCTTTCTTTCTTCAAAACCTTCCTCTTGGCCCCAAGATTGGGGGTAAGGTTCTGTACAAGCATCGTAAAAGAAAAGCAGTAGGAGAACAATGACAAACGTCGAAAAGAAAAAGCCCCACCTTACCGCCCCTCTGCGTACCATTTATTAGTGAGAGCTCGTCACAGACAAAAAATCCACCCTATGAGCATCATGGGCGCGACGGAACCTCACTATGGGTAAATCGTCAATGTAAAGGGTTCATGTGAAGCCCCTGGCCCAGGTTGGGCACAACCATGCCCATAGCAAAACCCCGCATTCCCTCCTATCCATGCACCTTATTCTCGCCTCTGCCAAAACTCACATTTCTCTCCTTCCGACATTCGTTCACCGACTCAATCCACTTTCTTTCGGTCTCCCCAGCCGGTCGTTCCCAACACACTCACTCACCAATAAACATCCGCTTAACCAAACTACTATCGATTCAATTCCTTTCCACTGACCCATAACCGATCTCAAAACATACTTTTTTCATTTATGTTCCCATTTACACCCTTTCTTCAACAACTGCACAATTAAACCATCTCTAGATACCTGTGCTTATTATATATATATAATATATATATTATATATAATATATATATATATAGTGAACGGATTGGGGAAAATGGAATCTTTTCTAAGTATAATTTCTTTCCATCTCAATATATATTTTTTGGTTAGTTGTTACTGATTAGAAAAATCAGCTAATCCTTTTAATTAGTCCATTGAGAATAAAGTTAACCACTTAACCGAAATGCGCGCCGTAAATAACAACGTAAAGTCAATCGTAAACACATTTCGTTTACAATTTCTACTATATAACCTATAATACAAGAAATAAAAGTCAACTTTTCATTTCTTCTTCGCGGTGAAAGAGGAGAGTCATATTCAAAATTTTCGTCCTGATTTTTATCGGTTACTCAAACTGTTGATATTAATTGTTATAATTTTCGTATTTCTGAGGAATTTTATCGTCCATTCTATATTAATCCATTTCAAAGAATTCGTTTTCATCATGCATTGCTAATAATAATTATTTATGCAAAATTCAATTTCTTTCATTGAAATTAAAAAATAAATGTTATATCTTTTTTTTATAGTGACGTCACACTAGTAGCTATAGTCGTTGCAGGGCCTATTAATGTGCAGAAAAAGTGCATATAATATATATATATATATATATATTATATATATATATATATATATATATATTAGTATATATATACTATATATATATATATAATATATTATATATATATAATATTATATATATATATATATTATATATAATATATATATTACAAAGGTGGGCATTAACGCGTTAAAGCGTTAATCCGTTAATTAACTCGTTAAAATTTTTCGTTAACTTTTAACGCTTTCGTTAATTTCGAAAAAATTAACGGTCTATTAACGAGTTAAAATTTTCCCCTACATCCGTTAACCGTTAACTTAATATTCTTAGTTTAATAAAAATATTTTCTTATCACATTTTAAAATTGTATTAGATTCGATTTCGATAAGAGATTAACTTTTTTTTTTTCAAATTTCCTATACGCTCCTCTCAATGGCTCAAATGTGTTTATATTTTACTCGGTTATTATCTAGTTTAAGTAATTTTAATCACAGGGTTGGAAAAAGGCCCGAGTTTTGAGGGAAGTGTGCTACGTGCTGAACACCGACCCTCGTTCACTATATTCTCCCTATGTCTAATAACTAGCACTTTCCTCAGTGTTGGAAGCACGCACATGTCCAACTTATCTCCGCAAAAAAAGGAACCCGCTCTGATCCTTCTGAACTATCCTGCCTATAGCTCTCACTGTGTATTCTATCCTAAGATCTTTGAAACCCTTTCTCAACCTCAACTTCTTAGACCATCTGGAATCTCATTCTCTTTCTTTCCGATCGCTAGTACGGTTTTTGGTGTTCAAAGTCTACTGGCAATATGCTTTCCTATTTAACTGCCGATTTATGGTTTTTCCCGCTCTTAGGAACTACTGGCAGACTTGCGTAGTGGCGCTTGACATATCCAAAGCATTTGACCGGGTATGGCACGCATCATTGCTCTCCAAGCTCCCCTTCTTTTCCTCCTTCTCTTTGCTTACTTATGTCTAGCTTTCTTTCAAGTCGCTAAACATCGGCTATGGTTGATGGAGCGACTTCTTCTTCTTTTCTGTCAATGGTGGAGTTCTCCGGGTTTCCGTCTCATCTCCCTACTTTTATTCCTTAACTTTTTCATTAATCGACTTCTCGCCTGCAACATCTAACTCTACTCACTCACATGCCGATGACTCGAACCTTCATTCTTCAAACTCATTTCAATTCTGCTTCCTTCTCAATTACTTCTAGAATTGCCTCTCGTCTTAATATTCCCGACTCTATTCTCGCTGATAGAGAGAATTAGCGAGTGGGGTCGTCTCACCTTGTGAAATTCAATTCTTTAAAAACCCAACTTCTACAAATCTCCCTCTCTAAAATACCTTCTAACTTTCCTATCTCTTTTGACGGTTCTTTCGTCTCTCCTGTTGACAATATAAACATCCTTGGCCTTAACATAAAAAAAATGTCTTGGAAACCTCACATCACAACGGTTGCTGGGGCGGCCTCAAAGAAACTGGGAGTTCTGTTTAGACTGCGAGACTTTTTTTCCTCTTCTCAGTTACTCCAGCTATACAAGGGTCTCATCCGGCCTTGTATAGAGTACTGTTCTCATATCTGGGGGGCTCTGGTTTCACCCGGCTTTTGGACAGGGTCGAGTCAAAAGCCAAAAGGCTTATAAACTGTTATGTACTTTCCAGTTCACTTGAACCTCTATCTTTGCGGCGCGATGTTGGTGCTTTATCTCTTTTCTATAGGTATCGCAGCGGCAGGTGTTCGAAGGGATCTGCCCACTTCCGTAACCACCCCTTTACGGACGCCCTAAGTTAGCACAAGGGGTGGCTTGGTATCTGCGCCCGTTTTTTTGTGTAGATTATTGGGTAACCTCCAGGCTAGTTTGCTGCGGTGTTTCCTTTTTTCCTTCCAACACTGTTCTGTGGGGAACTCTCTTCCATCCTCTGTGTTCCTGCTGAATTTAATCTCCCTCACTTAAGCCTGCGTCCTATGTGTCATCTGCCGTAATTTTCGCTAAGCGATGAAATTTTGGCGTGCCAACATAGCCCTCCCTTGAATAGGGCTCTGCCCGTGAGTGTGGTGATACTGTTAAAATACAAATTGAAGACGGTTATAACGTTACCATTAACGTTAACTTCCGCTACATTCTTTACCGATAAACGCTTTAATGATTAACGTC
>JABUQX010068129.1:0-2500 GCA_015478945.1 Trachelipus rathkii | reverse complement strand
TGCTAGGGCTGCCTCAAAGAAACTGGAAGTTCTGTTTAGACTGCGAGACTTTTTTTCCTCTTCTCAGTTACTCCAGCTATACAATGGTCTCATCCGCCCATGTATGTATGGAGTACTGCTCTCATATCTAGGGGGGCTCTGATTTCACCTGGCTTATGGACAGGGTCGAGTCAAAGGCTTATAAACTGTTCTGTACTTTCCAGTTCACTTGACCCTCTATCTTTGCGGCGCGATGTTGGTGCTTTATCTCTATCCTATAGCTACCGCAGCGGTAGGTGCTCGAGGGAACTTATCACTCGTGTGCCACCACCTTTACCGCGCCCTCGTAGCACAAGGGGTGATGTATCTGCGCACGAGTTTTGTGTTGACATTGGTAACTCCAGTCTAGTTCGCTGTGGTGCTTCTTTCTTTCCTGACACCTCTGTTCTGTGGAATTCTCTTCCATCTTCTGTATTTCCTGCTGAATTTAATCTCACTTTAAGGCCTGAGTCTGTGCTCATATGCGTAATTTGCGCTAGACACACAAATTTTGACATTTTCAAACAAATTTAACCTTTAGAATTCTAGTACTCACACACACAAAATCTACCGTAGCTCTCTACCACAAGTCACTCATCAGAATTTAAAATCCTTCTACCCCCCTCTCATCCCTTTCCACACCAACCCAAACACATTTCACACCACAATACTCATTTTCAACGTTTCTTCATCTTTTTTTCAGCACCAGCAAGCAAATCAATTTGCCCTTTTCTAAAATACATCCATCACTCTCTCCTCTTTTTCTCAACATTTATTCCTCTGACATCTCCATGTACCCATACGATTCTACATTTCCCGAAAGATAGAAGGCGCGCTTATGGCGATCACGACCTCTCAAGGCATGCATTAGCATTCCTGGCAAAGATAAGTGGTAGTGGGCAGCCAACCTAAACTACCGCCGTCCCTTAGTCGCCTTCTACGACAGGCAGGACTTACGATGGGGTCAATTTTTTCTCTCCCACACATAGGGATATAAGGGATTGGGATGTCTGTAAGATGTTGTCTAGAGAGCGGTGTGACTCAAGATATGTATATTTGATTATGTGGATTAAATTGGTGGTGTCCTAAGATGTTGTCTGAGAGAGTGTGGTTATGAACGCAGAACAGAAAGGCGAACAATTTAGGCACTGGGAATGTCATACATACCATAATCAAATTGGGTATAATATATATATATACTAATATAATCATAAAACATTATATATAATACTACACTATATATATAATACCTATAAATACTATATATATATATATATATATATATATAGTATATATATATATTATTATATATATATATAATATATATATTATTATAATATATATATTATTATTTTTATTATTTTATTATTATTATTATTATTATTAATTTATTTGATTATTATTATTATTATTATTATTATTTATTATTATTATTATTATTATTGAGTTAATATTATCCAAATTCTTAAATATTTGTTCAAATAATCGGTAAAATTGACGATGACGATGACGATTGCGGAAAAATATGCCGATTTTGCCGATGACGATTAATCGTCCCATCACTATTTCTTGGTGATAAACTCAGAGAGAGAGAGAGAGAGAGAGAGAGAGAGAGAGAGAGAGAGAGAGAGAGAGAGAGAGAGAGAGAGAGAGAGAGAGAGAGAGAGAGAGAGAGAGAGAGAGAGAGAGAGAGAGAGAGCAAATACTGCAGTCAGAGGTACAAGAGGAGTGAGAAACGAGAGGCAAAATTAGTATTAACATTTTAAAATTGCAAAATACCAGGGACAGTGTAAGGTAAAGGAACAAGAAAGTTTGTTGCTTTCCGACGAAAAAAGATTGAGTTTCTCTACTTTAAATGTAAGAAGCATAAGTTTATCGAGTTTAAATGTAAGCAGCATGAGTTTATCGAGTTTAAATGTAAGAAGCATGAGTTTGTCGACTTTAAATGTAAGAAGCATGAGTTTATCGAGTTTAAATGTAAGAAGCATGAGTTTCTCGACTTTAAATGTAAGAAGCATGAGTTTATCGAGTTTAAATGTAAGAAGCATGAGTTTCTCGACTTTAAATGTAAGAAGCATGAGTTTATCGAGTTTAAATGTAAGAAGCATGAGTTTCTCGACTTTAAATGTAAGAAGCATGAGTTTATCGAGTTTAAATGTAAGAAGCATGATTTTATCGACTTTAAATGTAAGAAGCATGAGTTTATCGAGTTTAAATGTAAGAAGCATGATTTTCTCGACTTTAAATGTAAGAAGCATGAGTTTATCGAGTTTAAATGTAAGAAGCATGAGTTTCTCGACTTTAAATGTAAGAAGCATGAGTTTATCGAGTTTAAATGTAAGAAGCATGAGTTTCTCGACTTTAAATGTAAGAAGCATGAGTTTATCGAGTTTAAATGTAAGAAGCATGAGTTTCTCGACTTTAAATGTAAGAAGCATGAGTTTATCGAGTTTAAATGTAAGAAGCATGAGTTTCTCGACAC
>JABUQX010068128.1:22500-24563 GCA_015478945.1 Trachelipus rathkii | reverse complement strand
TCATTTTATTCTATTTAAAGATTTGAAAGATTTTTGAGTTCAAGAAGCATAAAACAAGTAAATTCGATTGGGGGAACTTCTCCAGAAAATCATTTTTAAATTGTTTATAATTCTTCGACAGTTTAATGGATCTATGAAAACAATAATTGAGTAAAAACGTTCTCACTCTCAATTGTTAATCTATTGTTTATTTTTGTAAATTTATTAGCACTATTACTTGGCTTTAATGTTTGAAAATCTCTCGAATTTTTTTCCATATTTTTCAAAGTCTCTTTAACCATAAGTAAATTTGTAGTCTTCTTTATTTCATTTAAGCAATTAATACTATCCAAACATTTTGTTTGAAGAACGTTGAATAAAACATTAATGTGAGAGAATAAATTCAATAAACATTTCAAGCAGAAAATTTAAATTTAAATTCGTGAAGAATTTAATGGCTGCTTCTCCCCACTTTATTAATAATTTCTTTAAAAAGAAAAATGTCAACGACGCTCTCTTTCCTTCTCATTATGAACTTAGTAAAATGAATAATTTCATTTAGTCATGATTGGAACAGTTTTAGGAAAGCTTATCAACAGCTTTGTTTCTTTTGGGAAATTTAGACAAATATTTTAAAATTTTTAATTATATCTTCTTATTGAGTTTAGCATGATAAATTGCACTTAATAAAATGATGGTATTCCTTAAGGTTCTGTTCTATTACCTACCCTCTTTATTAATCATTAAATTATTTACCGTCTATTTGCTAGTTCATTATCTATCCTCTTTCATGTAAATGACATAACTTTGCATGAATCTTTGGATTTCGAAAAACGATCTACCTGGTAGCAATTATCTGGTTCTAATATACCTAACAGGGGAAGAGAAAATGCAGTGGTCTCTAATTCTTCAAAAACTCAATTTCTTTATCTCTCTCTTCAACTGCAATCTTTTGCATAACTTAAACTTTCCCCCTAACTTTAGTATCTTTCAATTTTCTTTTTTTTCGTGATCTGTTTCTCTTCCCAAACAAGACTCAAAGTGGCTACGAGAGTTTTCTAACTCTAAGAAAAATCTAAATGTCGGGCATAATCTAGTTGCGTGCTTGTAAGTGGCTGCTTCGTACCATATATGGAGTACTCGTTACCTATTTCGATTGCGTTCTTATGTAGACGAATCTTTCTGAAACTGTGAAGTTTAGGATATTTTTGTCTCGTAAATATTGTTGAAATATTCATATATTTGTTAATGTTAGCATAAATTTTAAATTATCTTTAAGTAGTATACCATTTTGGTGAAAGATCCTACTGAATAGCATATATATATATATATATATATATATATATATATATATATTATATATATATATATATATATATCTATATATATATATATTATATATTATATATAGTATATATCTATAATATATATATTACTATATATATATATATCTATATATATAATATATATATATATATATATATATATATATATAGGATCATGTAAATTTTCTACGGACAAAATTAATCGGCGAGTTATTTTTCAAATGAAAGAAAATTAAAAGGGAAAAATTTATTAAACTGAAAAAGACAAACTTTCTTTGTAAATGGTGAATTTTTAAATATAATTTAATTAATATTGACAAAAAAAACAAGAAAAAGAAATATATATATATATTTTTGGACTTCACGCCTAAGCTTATAAAAATTAGTAACTATGGGCAATTTGGCAGACTTCTCGAAGGACTAACCGGCCCGTCCCAGCAATCACCGGTCAATATTAATTCTTCTTTTTTCGTAGGCCATAATGAAACAACCTTAGCCTAGGTAAGCTTAAAATTTTCCCTTTATACTTGATTTTTACCTCATGGTCGTAAAAATTCCCTTACCTTTTAACTGTGACAGTATAAAATTTACGTGACCCTATATAGGTGTGTGTTTGTGTGTGTGTGTGTGTGTGTGTGTGTGTGTATGGGTGTGTAGCATAAAAGTGTGTGTGTTTGTGTGTATGGGTGTGTGTAGTGTGTAGGTTTGTGTGTGTATGTGTGCATGTAAGAGCAAGAGATTGTGTATGTTTGAAAAACT
>JABUQX010068128.1:0-10000 GCA_015478945.1 Trachelipus rathkii | reverse complement strand
TTAGAGAGTTATGTGGTGTGAAGAAGGGGTAAATGAGAGAATAAATGAAGTTCGTTGACATGGTTTGGTCATATGGGAAAGGATGAATGACAGTCAGTAGGTAAATCGATGTAATAGTGGAGATGTGTTGGGAATCGACCCGGCTGGAAGACCGAAGAAAAAGTGATGAGTCAGTAACGAATGTCTGAAGGAAAGAAATGTGAGTTTGGCAGAGGCGAGAATAAAGGTGCATAATAGGAGTGAATGGCGGGTTTTTGTGAGGGGGTATGGTTGTGGCCCACCTGGGCTAGGGGATGAACCCTACATTAACGATGTGTAGTAGTGAGGGTCCGTGCGGTCCCGTGAAGGCTCTATGGTGGATTTTCCTGACTGCGCGAGTTCTCACTAATAGGTGTTGATGGGCGGTAAGGCTGGGCTTTCTTTCGACTTGTGTCATATTCTATTCTACTGTTTTTCTTTTCCAATGCATGTCACGCACCCACCTTAACCCCAGTCTTGGAGAGGAAGAAGGAAGTTGCTTAATAACAATATTAAAAATATATTTATATATATATATATATATAATATATATATAATATATATATAATATCTATATAATATAATTTATATATTATTATATACTATATAATATATATATATATATATATATATACTATACTGCGTACTGTATGTATGTGTATTTGTATGATGGGTGTGTGTAGTGTGTAAGTGTGTGTATGTAAGGGCAAGAGATTGGGTACGTTTGAAAACTATTTTATTTACTTTCACGTTACTTAATCTGCACACTTATTTATTTTCCATTTCTGAGCGTGTTTTCTGCAAGATTTTGCATAAAGATATATTTTTTACACAAAAAAAAACGAATTTCGTCTCTCGTAAAAGCTTTGTTTTGAAACCAGAAATTCATAAAGAACAATAATTATTAAAGTTGAGTTTTAGATAAGGCTGTTCAGTAATGTGTGGGTGTGTAGGTGTGTGTGTGTGTGTGTGTGTGTGTGTGTGTGTTCAAGGATGTGCATGCAGTTGTGTGTGTTTTTTTTTTTATGAAAGAGAATTTAAAAGTTTCGAATCCTTTTTAAATTGTTTTGCTGCTTTGTCATATTTTATAGCCATCTATAAATCTGATCTCTATCTAATGATAAAATGTTTTATTTTGTGTTTTTTATAAAAAAAATTTTTATTGGACATTAAAAGAAATACTTAGAATGCTATAACATTTCTTTACTTTGAATTATTTGATTAATTTGAACATTTATCATTGCTGGATTCTGATAAATGGACATCCTTATAAAGGTTAAACAATATTAGAATAATATCAAACAAAAAAGAATTTCATTTTATTACAAGGAGGAATTTTCTTTTGAAATGAAGGGAAGAAACTTTTTCTTGTCATAATTCTTGTCCATCAGAGACTACCAAAAAATAATAACCTCAAATTAGGATCTAAAAATGCCCTATATCTCGAAGAGTTTTCAGTTACATAACTTATAATTGATAAGATTTCAAAACAAGTGACGTATAAAAATTATCCGACTTCATAGTGTGAGTTATCGCATCATAATTTAACGAAAAAAAATCATTTTCGTTATAACCCAGTAATTTCGATTATTTTTAAGAATTTCTTATTTAGATTAAGAAGATTTTTGAGCTAGCATTCATAAGTGAATAATGGGCAAGAAACTATTGGTGCATTTTTTTAGGGAAATGCCTTTACTTCATGGTCGTTTCTCCTTACATAATTTTTGATATTCAAAAGGTATGAGTAGAATTTTGCAAGAACAATTAATATTCTAAGTAAGATAGACAATTCTTAAGGTTTCCAACTGGTTAATTGATATTCAAAGATATGCTATAGTGATATGAAGAAAATGTTAAATGAAGGATTTTACACTTTTATAAATCTTTCACATTGAATTCTAAGGAAGTAATTTGCTCTTGTTTGAAGATTTTGGATAAGTTAGACCTTAATAAATGTAATCGATCATTTTCAATTTTATTCCATAATTTCCTGTTCATTTAATATGTTTGTATTCTGTTAATACTGTATTCATTTATATCAAGAATAAATTCAGAAAACTCTGTAAAAACTTCTGAAATTAATCTAAGTGACGACAGAAAGTTGGAGAAGTGAAAAATTTAGTTTACTTATATGTGAGACATTTGCTCATTGTTTTTTTTTATTATCTATAGATTTTGTGAAACAGTTAGAGACACTCATCGCTTAACACTATAAACTTGCAATCACAAACTCAGCCACCACACAATCATCAGTCACACCACACACAACGACACCACAACACACCACACAGTACATCCACGTAACTCGTATTTTACTTTTTAATCATTAGAATAACACATTATTAATATATATATATATATATATATATATATATAGTATATATTATATATAAATGATATTATAATATTAAGAACTCGCAATTCCTTTAACGTTTTTCCCTCTTAAAGTAACAAGGGGGATACAGGAAATCGAACTTATGCACGGCTTCCAACCATCGCCACCAGTGCTCGCAGCCAGTTGTTTAAGTTCTTGCCCAGGAAGATGAAAACCGACTGCCACGGGGAGGTTTGGACCAGCGTCCCTCGATTGAGTCGCGAGTAAACCTTCCAGACGAGGCGTCATCATATATAGTATATTATATATATTATATATATATATAGTATATATATATATTATTAAAAGTATATATAATATATATATATATAACCAGTATATAATATATAATTATATATATTAATACTATATATATATATATTATAAATATATAATATTAATATAATATAATATATATTTTATATATATAATATATATATATATATATATAATATAGTATATATATATATTATTAATATATATTATGATATTATTATAATATATTATATATATATAATAATAAAAATATATATATATATAATAATAAAATTTTGTCTAACAACAATCGTCGTCTTGGATACTATTTCGCGCTGATGTGGATTAAGAATATACGGTGGGGTGTCCAACATTGTGAATTACAATTCTTAAAAACTCAACCTCTTCAAATTTCACTTTCTCATTAAACACCTTTCTAACTTTTCATCTATTTCGATGTCTCGTCGTTCTCCTGTCGACAATATAAACATCTGGCATAAACATAAACAAATAATGCTGGAAGCCATCACTACAATGTTGCTAGGAGGCATCATAAGAACTGGGAATTGTCTGTATAAACTGAGACTTTTTTTTTCCTTCCGAACATTTACACCAATTAGATAAGTCATATCCACCCTGGTATGGAGTACTGTTTTCACATATGGAGAGGGTTGGTTTCACCTGGCTTGTGGACAGGTCGAGCAAATGGCCAAAGGCTTATAAACGTTGCTGTACTTCCACTTCACTTGCCCCGATTTTGCGGCGCGATGTTGGTGCATTAGTCTATTGCTGATACGGTAACGCAGAGCAAGTGTCGAGGGGAACTTATAAATCGCGTACACACTTTACCTAGTAAGCCGTAGCACAAGGGGTTTGATGTAATTGCGGCACGAGTTTTTGTGTTGAATATTAAGTTAATCCAGGCTAGGTCGGTGTCATGTGGTTCTTATTTTCCTGCCACTGTCTGTCTGTGAATCTCTTCCAGTCTGTGTTTTTGCTGTGTTAAGTCTTCCTCATTAAAACCTGTGTTTGTGTCAAATGTTGAGTAATATGCGATAGAGGGCGGAATTTTTTGTGCGTACTAGCACCAAATAGTGAATGGCTCTGCCCGTGAGTGTGGTAATCTGTAAAAAACTTTATGATGGTTCTATTTTAAAGAGTTTGATGAAGATTTTGACTTGTCAAGACAGCATAAAACAAGGAATAGCGATATTAAGAGCCCAGCTGAGTCATGCCTTAAACAATGGTTATAATCTTCGACAGTTAATGGATTAGAAACAATAATGGAGTAAAAACGTTCTCGACTGCTCAATTGTAATTTCTATTTTATTGTTGTAATTTATGGCACTAATTGGCTTAATGTTAAATCTCTCGAATTTTTTTTTATCCATATTTTCAAGTCTACTTTAACATAAGTAAATTGTGTTAGATATTTTATTTTGAACGTTTTTTTATATTCTCAAACATTTTGCTGCTGACGTTGAATAAAACATTAATGTGAAAGAATAAATTCAATAAACATTTCAAGCAGAAAATTTAAATTTAAATTCGTAAAGAATTTAATGGCCGCTTCATCCCACTTTATTAATTATTTCTTTAAAAAGAAAATTGCCGTCGATGCTCTCCTTTCCTTCTCAGTATGAACTTAGTAAAATGAATAATTTCATTTAGTCATAGTTGGAACAGTTTTAGGAAAGCTTATCAACAGCTTTGTTTCTTTTGGGAAATTTAGACAAATATTTTAAAATTTTTAATTATATCTTCTTATTGAGTTTAGCATGATAAATTGCACTTAATAAAATGATGGTATTTCTTAAGGTTCTGTTCTATTACCTACCCTCTTTATTAATCATTAAATTATTTACCGTCTATTTGCTAGTTCATTATCTATCCTCTTTCATGTAAATGACATAACTTTGCATGAATCTTTGGATTTCGAAAAACGATCTACCTGGTAGCAATTATCTGGTTCTAATATACCTAACAGGGGAAGAGAAAATGCAGTGGTCTCTAATTTCAAAACCATTCTTATCTCTGATCAAACTGTAAAAACAATCTTTTCTAACTAAAACTTTCCCAACTTTAGTATCTTTCAATTCTTTTTTTTTCGGTGATCTGTTTTATTCCGAAGACTCAAAGTGGCTACGAGAGTTTTCTAAACTCTAAAAAAGAAAAAAAAAGAAAAACTACTTTCGCACTTATAAGTTTGCATGATTTGTAAAGTCGTTGTCGTGCCTTTATAGAGTATGCTTAAATATTCTCGATCGTTCTATTTGACAACATCTTTCTGAAATTGAGGTCTGGGATCGATTTTAGTGTTCGTCAAAATCTTGTTTGAAATATTCAAGAATATTTGTTTATGGTTTTATACAATTTTAATAATATTTCAAGTAGTAAGACAAATATTCACCATTCAGTGTGAATAGAATATCAGAATGTTATATTGTAATACTTATATTATATATATATATATATAGTATTATATATATATAATTAATATATAATATAGATATAGTACTATAGTTAATATGTAGATAGTATATATGTATATAATATAATAATATAATTGAATTGCGATGAGGTGCTGGTGCACATAATCGTTTGGGATCGTAAGGGATAAGTTTGAGTGCTCTAGGGTCTATCATGAGGGATGTTGTTACTGTGTTAGTATAGTAGGGAACATGTCTGGAAGTAAGAGATGATAAAAGTGACGTTTCGATGGACAATTTAGGGCGTGTTAGGTGTGAAAAGAATGATAAAATGAGAAATGACGTATTAGAGAGTTAGTGTGTGAAGGAAAGGTAAATAAGAATTAATGAAAGTAGATTGGAATGGTTTGTCAAAGGGAAAGATGAATGCAGTCAAGAAGGTTATCGGATGTATAGGGGTGAAATGTGTTGGTCGACCGCTGGGGACCGAGAAAGAGTGATTGAGTCTGACGAAATGTCGAAGGAGGAGTGTAGTTGGCCAGAAGGCTTAATTTATAAAGGTGCATTAGGTAGTTGAATGAGTGGTTTTGGTGAAGGGTATGTGTGGCTCCTGACGATATGGTCATAGTGTGGAGGGTCCGTAGCGTGTCCATGAAGCTATAGGGTGGATATTTATGACTGCGACGAGATATAAGTGATGGTAGAGGGGCTTTCTTTGCTTTGTGTATATCTTTATCTACTTCCTTTTCGCGATTGCATGATCACGCACTCTACTCCCAAGTCTTTGGGAGAAGAAGGAGATATATGATAATAAATATATATAATATATATATAGATATATATAGATATATATAATATAATATATATATATAGTATATATATATAAAGATATATTATATATTATGCATGTGTATGGTGTGTGTATTTGATATGATGGGTGGGTGTGTGGTGTAGGTGGGTGTATGGTAAAGGGCAAGAGATGTGTAGGTTGAAAAACGATTGTTTATTTACTTACGTTACCGTTTGCACACTTATTTATTTCATTTCTGAGCGGTGTTTCGTGTTTAACAATATGATTTAATTTACACCGAAAAAACCGAATTGTCTCTCGTAAAAGCTTTGTTTTAAAACAGAAATTCATAAAGAACAAATAAATGATCGAAAGTTGAGTTTAATAACGTTCGTGACATTCTTTTCTTTTACTTGAGTTGCTGGTGTGGTGTGTGTGTTGTGTGTGTTGTTTTTTTGTTTGTTTTTTGATGGGTTCACTTTTCTTTGATGTTTATATTTTGCTGCTGTTTGTCATAATTCAATACCACATTCCAATTAGTTTCTTATCTAATGAATTCTGGTTGTTTTGTGTTGTGTTTTTGTTTTTTTTTAAAAACTCTAATTGGACATTAAAATAATACTTAGAAATTCTAATCACATATTCATTAATTAAATTATATTTATAATGTGGACATTTAATGCTGGTTCGATGATATGGACATCTTATAAGGTTAAACATATTAGAATAATATAAAACATAAAAAATATTACATTTTATTACAAGAATAATTGTTACTAGTCCATGCGTAGACTACCGAAAAAAAAATTAACTCAAATTAGATCTGAATTCCCTATTCGGAAGTGTTTTCAGTTACTATAGATTATAATGTTAAGATTAAAAAAGTGACGCTAAAAATTACCACTTATAGTGTGCAGTTTCTCATTTCATAATTTAACGAAAAAAATTTATGTTCGTTAATAACCAGTAATTGATTATTTTTAAGAATTTCGGTATTTCAGGAAGATTTTGAGCTACCAATTCATGACGTGATAGGCATGAAGCTGTGCTATTTTTTAAGGAAATGCTTATACCATGCCTTGTTAAAAACAATAATTTTTGCTATTAAAAAGATATGAGTAGAAATTTGCAAGCACAATTTATAACATTCTTAACTTAAAGTCCTGATGATGCAATATAGATGTAAAGATGATGGGAAAATGTTAAATGAAGGATTTACACTTTTATAATTCACATGAATTCCTAAGGAAGTATTGGCTCTGTTGTGAACATTTTGGATTGTAGACTTAATAATGAACGCATGTTTTCATTTATTCATATTTCTGTTGCATTTAATGATGTTGTATGCTGTTATTGCTGTAGTCATTTATAATCAGTGAATAGGAATTCAAGAAAACTATGAAACTTCTGAGAATTAGTGCTAAGTGCGAGAAGTGGAGAAGATGAAAAGTATGTTAATTTCTTATCTCATTTTGCTCTTGCTCATGTATTTTTTTTATTTATCTAAGCATTTTTTGTGATACCTTAGAGAACTTCTCACGTGACTGGTACCTATATAGGAGTGCGATCTACACACAAACACACACATACACACGTAACTAGTATTTTAATTTTTATCATTATGAAAACACATTATTATATATATATATAATATATTAGTAGTATTTATATAAGATATATAATCTATATATATATATAATTATATATTATATAATTATATATATATAGTATTATATATATTTATATATATTATTTATATGTAAATATATATTATATGATATATATATATATATATAATAATATATATATATATTTAATAATTATAATTATAGAGTATATATAAAATATAGTTTTACGGTCTTTTCCAACTCTTAGAGTGAACAATGAGAGAATACAGAAATCGAATTAAGGCAGGCGATTCCAAAACCAATTACGCGACACGTGTCCTAGCCGAGTTGTAATTTCTTGCATCCAGGAGATAAAATCAGACTGGCTACGCGGGAGGATTGAACCAGCGCCCCTCGCTCTAGAGGACGGGCGAGTAAACTCTACGCACAAGGCGTGTCATATATATAATAATATATATATAAAATATATATTTATTTATAGTATATCATATATATATATATTATATATTTGTATATATATATATATATTCTATATTATATTATATATATTTATAATTATATATATATATATATGAAGTTATATATTATTATATATTATATTACATATCTTATGTAAAGAAAGCTATAATTATAACACTAAATTATATTATACATTTATTTTAATATAAATTTGTCCCAGATTTTTGAGTATTAAAGTTTATACAAATAAACCGATTGGAGCAAATTTGCAAGAAAATATTTTTAAAATTGTTTATATATTGTCATGTCAATAATGATATATAAAATAAGTAGAGTTAAAAACAAATTTAATGGTCAATTTTTATCTATGTTTATTTTATGTATATTAATAACACATAATGCTTTAATGTTTGAAAATTTCGAATTTTGTTCCATAGTATTTCAAGCTCTTAAAACCAAGGAGTAATGTAGTCTCTATTTCATTTAGCGATAATACGATCGTCAATACATTTGTCGAAGACTTGAATACACATTAATTTTGGAGAATGAATCCAAGTAAATCTTAAGCAGAAATATATAATTTAATTCGTGAAATTTAAGGTTGCTGTCTCGCCCTTATATTTAAGTAATTTTTAAAAAAGAAAATGTCACGACGCGTCCTCTTTCCTCTCATATAACTTAGTAAATGAATAATTTCATTTAGTTGTAGTTGGAACAGTTTTAGGAAAGCTTATCAACGCTTTGGTTGCTTTTGGGAATTTAGACAAATTTAAAATTTTAATATATCTGTTATTGAGTTTAGCATGATAAATTGCACTTAATAAAATGATGGTATTTCTTATCAGGTTTGTTTATTACTACCCCTTTATAATCTTTAATTATGACGTGAATATATATATATATTTATATATCTCTTCATGCAATGACATGATTTCAATCTTTGGAATTCGAAAAACGATTACCTGGTAGCATAGTATCTGGTCTAATATACCTAACAGGGGAAGAGAAAATGCAGTGGTCTCTAATTCTTCAAAAACTCAATTTCTTTACTCTCTTCTTCAAACTGCAATCTTTTCATAAATTAATTCCCCTAACTTAGTATCTTCAATTTTCTGTTTTTCGTGACTTTTTTCGCAAACCAGAATCAAAGTGTCTATAAACTTTCTAAACTTCTAAAAAATATGGATCGCCAGAATTTGACGATATAAAATATATATAGAAATGTCTTGTAAAGTCGTGTCGTCTTGATGATGGAGTACTCGTTAAATATTTTCGATTCGTCTATGGTTACAATCTTCGTGGAAAATGAGGTCTAGACATTTGTTTCGTCAAATATTGTTTGAATATGTTCCAAATATAATTTGTTTAATGTTAGTATATAATGTTTAAATATATTTCAGTTAGTGAAGCATATTTTCACTTCATATTCAGTGTGGAAGAACATTCGAGAAATATATATAAGGTAATATATATATATATATATAAAGTGATATTATATATATATATATGATATTATAATTAATATATATAGATATATAGTATAAATATTTATAGTATAAATGAATGGCAGGACGGTGGCTGGTGCAATTAAATCGTTGGTGGACGTAACAGGGATAAGTCTGGTGCTCCCTAAGGGTCTTACATGAAGGTTAAGTTTGTACTTGTGTTAATGTATAACTAGGATATGATCTGGATCTGGAATAAGAGGTATATGATCTATAAGTTTTAACGTGTTCATAATTGGACAATTTAGGCGTGTTATGTGGTGAAAAGGAATGATAAATGAGGAATGAACGGTATTAGAGAGAGTTATGTGGTGTGAAAAAGGGGTAATAGGAGAGAATAATGTAAAGGTACGATTGAATGTTGGCATAAGGAAAGATGAATGAGCAGTAGAAGGTTAATCGGATTATAAGGGTGAATGTGTTGGGATTTTGCGACCGTGGCTGGAACGAAGAAAAAGTGGATTGAGTTAGTGAACGAAATGTCTGAAGGAGAGAGTGTGAGTTTGCAGAGGCGGTTAATTTAATAAAGGTGCATAATAGGG
>JABUQX010068127.1:47500-55000 GCA_015478945.1 Trachelipus rathkii | reverse complement strand
TTTGCAGTGAGGGGATTTCTATTTCTTTTTGTGCACTTAAACAAACACATTTATAGAGTCATATATATATATATATATATATATATATATATATATATTATATTATATATATTATATATATATATATATATAGTATATATATAATATTATATATGAGTATATAATATCTATATCAATATCTATATCTATATCTATTATATATAATATATATATATATACTATATATATATCATATATATATATATATATATATATATATATTATATATATAATATATATAAATATATATATATATATATATATAATAATATATCATATATATATATATATATATATATATATATATATATACTATATATATACTACGGTATATATATATATATATATATTATATATATAATGTATATATAATTATATATATATATATTATATCATATATATATATATTATTATATATAATATATTATATATATATATATATATATATATATTTATACTAATTACTATATAAATGATATTATATATATATATATATATATATATATACTATATATAATCATATATATATATATATATATATTATTCTATATATATATATATTTATATATATATATATATATATATATATTATATATATATAATATATATAATAATAATTATATAATATATATATATATATATTATATATATTATATTATTAGTTATATATATATATATATATTATTATATACATTATATAATAAATATATATTATATATTTATATATGATAATATTTATATATTATAGAGAAAGAGAAAGAAAACAATATCATATATCTTTCTAATACATTTAATAATTAATATAATTTGCATGAGAATATTAATAATTAATGACAAATTATTTTAAACAAAAATACAAAGAGATTAGTCAGTAATAAATATTATTTATCAGAATTCCTCGTCAGCTTATTACTAATATAGTTTCTGAATGATATAAAAGCGGTCTTCTAATACTTATATATATATATATATATATTATATAAGTAATATAATATATATATATATATATATATATTAATATTATATATATATATATATATATATATATATATATATATATATATATATATAATATATATACTATATATAGTATATATTTATTATATAAAATATATATATTATATATTACTATATAAGTATATATATATATATATATTAATAATATAATTATATTATATATATATATATAATATATATATATATATAAATATTATATTTATATATATTATATATTATATGATATACATATATATATATATATATATATATATATATATAATATATTATATATATATATCTATACAATATATATATAGTATTATATTATAGTATATATCTATATATATTAATATATATATTATATATATATATATTAATATGTATATAATTATATAATAATAATATATTAATATATATATACTATATATATAATAGAATATATATATATATATATAGTATATATATATATATACATATCTATATAGTATTATATATATTATATATATAATATATATCTATATATATATATGGATATTTCTATATATATATTCATATATATATATGTAAGTATATATATTATATTTATTATATATATATTTAAATTCAATAGAAGGGTGCTTGAAACCCCTGGTAAGGCCTTAAACGGCATTCCGCTGGGTGCTCCTGAAATCACAGGAGCAACCACTAAAGTAACAACCCCACCTGGAACAACAGGCTTGTTGCGAAAAATTTTGCTAAAATGGCTAAGAAAAAGTTCAGTCGCGCAAGGACTCGAACTGTCAGACAACAGTTTCTCTGTTAGACAATGTACAGGAGACTCCACCCTTAGTTCGACCTGCGCCTTCCAAATATATATATATATATATATATATATTATAATATATATATATATATATATATTATATAATATATATTATATATATATTATATAATCTATATATATACTATATATATTATATAATTACATATATATATATATACTATATATATATATAGTAGTATATATGTATATTATATATATAATAATATATAATATTATACTATTATATATATATATATTATATATATATATATATATGGCAATTCTTTTTAATTTTAATGTATGCGTCTTTAATGCTATAACTTTATAAAATAAATTTTTATTCCAGTGGAATACATTCATCCTCACTTTGCAAATAGTGAAATAAGGGCGAGCATTACCGTAGATGTTTCTTTTATCTGGATGCTTAATTAATATTATTATTATCTTGTATTATTATTATATTATTATTATTATTATTATTTTATTATTTATTATTATTATTATTATTATTATTATTATTATTATTATTATTATTATTATTATTATTATTATTATTATTATTATTATTATTATTATTTTTATTATTATTATTATTATTATTATTATTATTATTATTATTATTATTATTATTATTATTGATTATTATTATTAATTTTTATTATTATTTATTATTATTATTATTATTATTATTATTATTATTATTATTATTTCTATTATTTCGTTTAAAAGGAAAACCAACAATATAAGCCAATTATAAAATAATACATTTATAAATGAGACTTTAAAACACACACACACACACTCGTTAAAATCTATATATAAAAGCGAATTGGCAACTGAGCTCCTTTTAAGCTCATTAAAATCAAGAAGGAAAAACCAAACTTATTGAAGCAAAATAGAAAGAAAAGTTGTAATGAATTTTCATTGAATTTTTTTTTTGAGCTGGGAGGGGGTTACAGATTTTTTCCAAGCAATCCCCCATTTCGCCTCAGACACCATCCCCTTATGTTCTGGACCCCCCTTTACACATTGCATTGAAATGTATTTTTATACGCAACGTTTGGTGCCAACTCCAAAAAAAAGGCAAGATTCTTTTCATTTTGTTTTTTCCAATAGTAAATTTAATATAATGATATATATATATATATATACTTAGTATATAATATATATATATATATATATACTATTTTATATATATATAATATATAGTATACTATATATATATATATATATAATATATATATTATATTATAGTTAATAGATTAATTATATATATAAATATATATATATATATATATATATATATATATATATATATATATATATATATATATATATATATATATATATATATATATTTATATATATATTATATATATATACAAATATATATATAAAGAGAAAAAACTGTATTTATAATATAATTACATTTATTAATATAATATTTTCAAAGAGAATTTAAATTAATAATAAATAGAAATTAATAATTAAATAAAACAACAAAAAATGCGTCAATAATCATTATTAATGCTTCCAATTCCAAGGTAAACTACTCATTATTATATTCTATATATATATATATATATATATATATATATATATATATATATATATATATATAATATATATACTATAATATATATATATGTATAAATATTATAATATATATAATATGTGTATGTGTGTGTGTGTGTGTGTGTGTGTGTGTGTGGGTGTGGATGTGGGTGGAAATATTTAATTTAAAGATATGCAGCTTTAATACTGTAATATAATGAAAACTTATTTTTTATTTCAATAGAATAGATACCTTTCCACTTTTCCATTAGTGAAATGCGGGATAAAATTACCGTAGATATTTTTTTAATATGAATGGCATTAAAAATATTATTATTATTATTATTATTATTATTATTATTATTATTATTATTATTATTATTATTATTATTATTATTATTATTATTATTATTATTATTATTATTATTATTATTATTATTATTATTATTTTTATTATAAGAGTAGTAGTAGTAGTAGTAGTAGTAGTAAGTAGTAGTAATAGTAGTAGTAAGTAGTAGTAGTAATAATGGTAAGTAGTAGTAGTAGTAGTAGTAATAGTAGTAGTAGTAGTAGTAGTAGTAGTAGTAACTTGAAATCAAAACTAAGTAAAACATGACAATGTAAAATAAATAAAATTATAAATAAAAGTTTTAAACACAATCAGACACCTTCTTTCATACACACACCCACACACTCCCACATACACATACTGACACACTTCTACAAAGCAACACTCCTTAAAACCCTTAGAAAAAAAGTGAATTGGCAACTGAGCTCCCTTTAAGCAAACTCATTAAAATCAAGAAGCAAAAACCGAACTTATTGAAGCAAAATACAAAAAGAAAATTATGTAATGAATTTCAATGATGCCATTTTTGAGGAGGGGGGAATTATTTGTTTAAAGATTTTCCTCACCCCCCTATTCCATCTCAGCCATCTCCCTCTTTATGTTCTTGAAGCCTGCATTGAAATGTTTTTTTTATCTTTTTATCCTCAACGTTTGGTGCGGACTCCAACTAAAAAGGTTTCAAAATTCTCTTCATTTTATGTTTTTTTGGGCCAACTAAATTTAATATACTGATATATATATCTTCTTCTTCTTCTTCACCTTCCTCTTGCCCCAAGATTGGGGGTAAGGTGCTGTACAAGCATAGGAAAAGAAAAGCAGTAGGAGAACATGACAAACGTCGAAAAGAAAGCCCAGCCTTACCGCCCCCTCTGTACCATTAATTAGTGAGAGCTCGTCATAGACAGAAAATCCACCCTAGAGCATCATGGGACCGCGACGACCCTCACTATGGTAAATCGTCAATGTAAGGTTCATCCCCTGGCCCAGGTGGGCCACAACCATGCCCCCATACAAAACGCCATTCTCCTATCATGCACCTTTATTCTCGCCTCTGCCAAACTCACATTTCTCTCCTTCAGACATTCGTTCACCGACTCAATCCACTTTCTCTTCGGTCTCCCAGCCGGTCGGTTCCCAACACACTCACCACCATACATCCGTTTAACCAACCTACTATCATTCATCCTTTCCATGTGCCAATCCATCTCAACATACTTTCATTTATTCTCTCATTTACCCCTCTTTCTTCACACCACACCACTCTCTAATACGTTCATTCCTCTCTTTATCAATTTTTCACACCTAGCACACCCCTAAGATTGTCCTCATCTGAACACATTGAACTTTAGATCTACTTTTATTCCAGACCATAGTCTCACTACTACACAATAACACAGGTAACAACACTAACATACCCTCATGTAAGACTCTAGCACACTCAAGACTTAGTCCCTTGCATTCACCAACGATTTAATTGCACCAGCCACCTTCCTGCCATTCATAACTTTCCTACTACACTCTTGCATCGTCCGTTCTCTTCTCATCCAACATATACCCTAAATATTTAAACTCAGACACTTGTTCTAGCTGCTCACCATCTGACATAACTTCACACTGAGGAGTGTCCTTACAACCATAACCTACTCTTATCCACGTTTACTTTCAAGCCCCTCCTTTAACACTGCCAAATCTCTCTATCAATCCTCTCAAACTCAAACCCTCTTCAGATTCGCCACACAGAACCAAATCATCCGGGCATATAATAGGTAGGGCACCTCCACTTCAACTCCATTCTCCACCATTCTAACACCATTTCCTGCCATCCCCAACTCGAATACTTCTTTCATAACCCCATCCATATACAAACTGAATAACACCAAGGTGACATAACACAACCCCAGTCTTACCCGCTATTAATCCAAACCAATCAACATTTTAGGACAATTCATTTATTCTTTACACACGCTTCACTCATCGTCATGTTGGCCTTTTGATTCCATCCAGAAGCCTACCACCAACAATATATATCACTAATACCTGCCATAACGCTTCCCCTATTAACTCTATCATACGCCTGTTGCAAATCCATAAAACCTACAATTTATTCTTCTTCTCCTCATTTTCTCAATCATTTGTTTCAATGTAAAGATTTGATCCACACATCCTCTACCACTCCTAAACGCACCTTGTTCTTCACCAATCAGTCCTTCAGTCACTCGACGCACTCTTTCGACCAAAATACCAGCATATACCTTCCCTACAACACTCAGTAAACTTATTCCCCTATAATTTCTACAGTTCCCCTTTTCTCCCTTACCCTTATATAAGGGTACTATTACCGCTCTCCTCCAATCCTTTGGAACTATACCCTCCAAAAACGCTTTATTACACAACTTCCAAATCCAATCAATCACCATCTCGCCTCCGTTCTTGATCATTTCATCAGTAATTTCATCTATACCTGCAGATTTACCATTCTTCAACTTTTTCACTCTACCCATTACCTCCTCCTTAAATAACCTCATCCCCAAAATACCTATTCCTTCTTGCACCATCAAACCCACACACATTCACTATCACCTCTTCATTACTGTTAATATTGTGCAGATTCTCGAAGTGTTCTTTCCATACTCCTCTCACACCTACTTCATCAGTTACAAAAGCACCATCCCTATTCATTATTCTAAGCAGATTCCCCTTATTCTCATTCTTAACCTTTCGCGCTTCCTTCCAGAAGAGCTTCCTATTCCCTTGTAAGTCCCCATTCATCCTCCTTCCAAACTGTTCATTTACCTCTTGTTTTCTCCTACGTATACACCTTTTAGTATTTCTTTTTTCCTCCTTATATAATTCCAAGCATCTTTCTTTTGAGTCTTCATCATTTGCTTTTAGTACATTCAACCACGCTTCTTTTTACCTTTAACCGCTTTCATCACCTCTTCATTCCACCATTCACTGTTAACATTCTTACTTCCTACTTTAACACATCCACATACTTCCTTTGCACTACTAACAATTGCTTCCTTCATTTGCCCCCAGATTTGCTCAGTATCAACTTGTTCACATTCAACCGTTTTACTAGCGAGCGCTCTTACATACTTATCCTTATTATCTTGCTCACTTAACTTCTCACTCTTAATTTTACCTACTTCCTTTTGTATCACCTTCCTCTCCATCCAAGCCCCCACTAACTTAATTTTACATAGAACAACATAATGATCCGATAATCCCATTCCTAAACCCCTAACTGATTTAACATCCAACACATACTTCAACATCTCCTTCTTCACCAACACAAAATCAATCATACTTTTCACTTCGATACCACCTCTACCTACACCAACTCTAGTATACTTATGGATACTCTTGTGTTTAAAGAAAGTATTACTAACACACATACCTCTCTCCTCACAGAAATCAATCACCTTCCTACCATTCTCATTTTCTCCCGACACCCCAAAACCACCTGTTATACCATCCCTTTTTGATCACCTATCCAACCATTCAGGTCCCCAAAACTATCAATCTGAAGCTCCTACTCACCCCATCCAGAACATCATTCAGATTATCCCAAAAATCGTACTCTCTTCAACGTTTCCCTCAGATGGACCATACGTCACAACCACACATACCTTGACCTTTTCAAACTTAAATTTAACCATTTCTAGGACTCACACAATCAAAGTCTACCATAGCTTCATACCACAGGTCACTCATCAAAATTGCAACTCCTTCTCTTCCTCTCTCATTCTCTTCC
>JABUQX010068127.1:27500-37500 GCA_015478945.1 Trachelipus rathkii | reverse complement strand
TAATAAAAATAACAATGAAACTTAATAATAAATAGGCAACGTAATAATAATAATAATAATAAATAAATAAATAACCATAATTTCTATTCGGTAATTTCCTCACAATTTCCAGTTTGCAGGACTTAACCTTTCTGTCCTGTGTGTTTTATTTTAAAAATCCTGTGTGCGTTATAAATTCCTCATACCTACATGGTCTATGTGCTTCCCGCACACAACCCATACACGCACAAAATGCACTTTAATACACACACTCCACAATATATATATATATATATATATATATATATATATATATTATATATATATATATATATATATATATATATATATATATATATATATATATATATATACTTTCAATAAAATATTCCGTCCGTTAATCTACCTAGATTTAAACACAGATTGCACCGTTACTTACATCTGTCACCTTTCACCCAATTTTCATACACGAATTTCCTTAAATGCATGGAAAATTCCAATGTCCGTTTTTTTGACATATCCTATATATCGTTTAAATATTCCCATAATTCACTCTAATAAAACACCCTATTTCAAAATCTCAAGACAATCCTACATCGTCAAACTGCTAAATATTTCCTATGCGTAAATTTGAATTCTACTATTAAATTTGTTTTAAATTTAAACCCGATGCACCGAAATATCCTTTTAAGTTTTTACTTCAAAAATGCTACCTAAATGTGAATTTGAATTCTGCTATTAAATTTGTTTTCAATTTTGAACACAATGCACTGAAATATACTTTTAAGTTTCTACTTCAAAAATGCTACCTAAAATCATTCCTTTAATAAATGAGTGAATCTTCCACAAATAACAAAAATGACTAAACCTTTCACAAATAAACTTTAGAAATACTCTTACCCGATACTGGGGAAAATTAAACTTGTTTGTAGTTAAACAATTCCAAATCCTTTTACGTAACTGGAATTTCGTGACTTAGCAGTAATTTTCCTCGTCACAATTTCAGAACTTTTGCGAATATTTATTTCCTTAAATTTTGATCACAAAACCTTCGATTTTTTAACTCTTTCAGAAAGACAATCTATTTATTTTATAAAGTATTAACTAATGCTATGAATTTAGTTGGTTCGTCCTACATTACTCCCCTTCCAAGATTGGGAACCAATCTTAAAAAGAAAAAAAATAGCTCCACCACTCAAAAAGGAAAACAACCTTACCTAATTTCCGATGGAGGCTCGTCTTTCCTCCGCCCTTCTCTCATACTCCAATACTCTCATTTGGACATTCGGTATATCTGGAGCTGGACCTCTAGATCTTGTCATTGGTACCTGGTACCCAATTTCTACTCCTTGTGGATCCACTCCCTGTTCCTCCGATTGGTCCTCTAAAATCATCCGTTCAGGGTCTTCACCCACTTCCCATAACTCCTCCTGAATTGACCTGGGGGTATAGAAAGGAACATTATTAGAATTAATGTAATTACTTTGACTAATATTACATACCTCAACTGGTTCCGGTGTTTCCTTCCTTGAGACCATGTCATCCTCTTCACTATCATTCGCTATGTCCCCTACAAGTGTGTAGCTGCCATCTGGAAATCTTAAATGCCTTCCCGAACCTTTGCAAATTAAGTTCCTCATCTGATTTAACCTCTGACTGCGCTGAGTCCAACCAATCCATTAAGTCATTTGTATCAATAGGCGATGATGTCAGCTCTATCTCTGTTTGGGTCATTTTATCTATTGTTATGGCTTCAGTTTGTGTGGCTATATCTTCCTTGTATTTAGGTTCTCCTATAGCTACCTCTACTAAATCCCAAATATCCTTTTTATTTTTTTCATGTTTCCTTTCCTTCGTTGATCTCCCAAGTTGTCCTCCATAAATTACATAAGTTTGTGTTGGTTCCTCCTCTTTCTCTTCTTCTTCAGTTTCTGTCTCCCATATTTGTTCTTCTCCTTGTTCATATGTTTCTTCTTCGATCCTAAAATAGTCAAGTAAATATTCCGGAGGGTCTGCCCAAACTTTTAAATGTGCATAGTGAGTCCTCATTGTTTTTCCGTTTCCTTCAATGTCATATGTCATTCCACCTGCAATCACCTTGGTTATCACAAAAGGGCCCTCGTACCTTTTGCTTAATTTTTTCTCCAAAGTTCTATCCACTGAGATGATTTTCCTTTTAACTTTCACCCCTACTGCGTATGGCAACCAGTTTGGATGACCCTCTTTCCACTTGTCCTGTTCCTTTCTTGAGATTGGTAATACCTTTCCTTTCTCATGTTTTTGAACCATTAGTTTCTCTGCTGGGGTCACTCCTAATTCTGCATGTTTTGTATTATTATATACCATTATTACTCGGGGTAAACAGTCATCCCATTCCTTATCCTTCGTTACCGTATTCTTGAGGAACTCCGCGAATGTCCGGTTGACCCTCTCCACTGCCCCGTTAGCCGCCGGTTTGTATGGACTGCTAAAGACATGTTCGATTCCGTAGGCCTGAAGCATTTCCTTAAATCTTGTGCTCCTAAATTCCACTCCATTATCCGTCAATACCTTGTATGGTGGTCGCAGAAATGTGGGAAGCATTTGTCCTTCAAAAGCCTCTGTTACACTCCTTGCAGATTTATCCTTTAACGCCTTCACTGCAGCCCATTTACTACAGTGATCTATAGCCACCAAACAAGCAATGTTTCCTTTTCTAGTTCTAGGCATGGCCATAACATCGACAGCTACTAGTTCGAACGGATTTTGTACCTTAATCTTCCATATAGGTGGGAACACAACCTGATGGTCTATTTTATTCAGTTGGCAGGTTGGGCATGTTCGGCACACATCTTGAATGATTAACTGACCTCTGGGGTGCCAAACATACCTTGAAATAAGATCTGTTAATTTTTCTCGTCCTATATGAGCTAAATTCCGATGTGTAACCACAGTAATGCTTACCATCTGTTGGAACCCTATAACAGCCCCAAATTGTTCATCTCTAATCCTTTTTACTAAGATGGCTCCATTCATTCGTAGATCCTTCCTATATCGATAATATTCCTTCAATAATATATCAGTCTTCCTAATCTCTTGATTATTTCCAATTTTCTTCTTTAGTGTCCTAATCACTTCAGAGTTATCTTGTAATCTTATTATTTCCTGGACTGTTATTAAGTCATTATCCTTATTCACTGTGAGGTTAAAAACATCAATGGTAAAGCCATCACTTACGTCATCGGCATCGTTCCCATGTGCGATTATTCCTTCTCCGAAGTCCAAAATTGCATCTGACTCCACCAAATAATTCATCCCTAGCAGCAAACAAGCTGGAATATGTTCATCCTGAACGACAACCAATGGTAGCACTATTTCCCGGCACCTTGTTTTTATTTTTATGGCCACTGCTGTTGTACACTCCACAATCCTTGTAGTTACTCCATTGAGAGTAATATCTACCTTCCATCTTTTCAGAATGTGTCCAAATTGGTTTAAGCCATCAACAACTCCTTCCTGTATCAAACTGATGACAGATCCTGTGTCCAGAAAAGCGCATCTGAATACTTCTCCGATAGAGACCTCCTGCCATGCCACTCCTTTTAACTTGTGGTTGCAGCTTAACCTAGACTGGTGCCCTCTTTCCTTCATTAATAAATTTATTCCTAATTCTTCTTTGGAAGATTGCTGCAATAAATTATTTCCTGATGTATCACTTCCTTCCGTATCTGAGTAATCTTCATTTTCTTTCTCTGGTGATGTCTCTAGTTCCTCAGTTATCCGTTCGTCAACTATTGTATTTTCTCCTTTTGGATCGAAAGTACCATCATCAGCTACTGGATTGAAGTGTGATCCTCCTAGCACCTGTATGTGTACATCTTTTAAGTTGTTACACTTCCTTGCCTTTGGTCCGATGTATGCCACTGAGCAACATATCCCATGATGCAACCAAATCTTTGTATTGAATTCATCACTGGCCACTAATAAAACTTCTGGTACTGGTTCCTTTCCTGGAGTTTTAATTGCTTTTAGTAATTTTAAGGCTTTTGGTCTCTTTTCCAACCCATACATTTTCCATTCACTAATCAGGATGTCCAATAAAAATTCCCTTAGCTCCTGGTGATTTTTCTGTTTCATTTTAGAATGTTCTTTATCAAGTATCTCCTTCAAACTCAAAAATAGTGAATCAGCACCGCCTGGTACCAATTTTATAACCTTTAAGCCTTTTGGTAGTGCTTCTGGATCCGTTATATCGATTTCCTCATCAGGTTTCCTTTGACACCTTGACCATGTGTCTGCGAACACATTATCCTTTCCGGGATAATAATGGATCTGAAAACTATATTCGCTCAAGTCATCCAGAACTCGGGCCAATTTACTATCCACTAGCTTCATCGTGTGTAAATATACCAATGGCCGATGGTCCGTGTACAAGATGAAGTCCTGACCTAGTAGAAAAGGCCGAAAACTTTTAATCCCCCACCGTATGGCTAGCAGTTCCCTTTCTATTGTGGAAGCTTTCCGTTCACAAGCATTGAAAGAGTGTGAGTTATATGCAATTACTCGTCTACCACCTTTTTGTTCTTGGCACAAGCCCGCACCCATACCAAATCCACTGGCATCTACGTAGAGTTCCAACTTCCTACTACCTTCCGAGAAATCTGGAAATGCTAACTCCACTGATTCTTTCATCCGTTTTTTCAGTTCCTCGAAAGCCTTGATCCTTTCATTTGTCCATTCAATTTTGTCCTTTCTTTTGCCTCCCGTTAGTGCACTGAGAGGTGCTGCCACTCCTGAACAATTTTTTATAAATTTCCGTTGAAAGTTAATCATTCCTAAATATCGTCTTAACTCTCCCACATTAGTAGGTCTCTCCAACTTGTCCACTTGATCCATAAATTCCGGCAGTTTTTTGATCCCTGTCCTGCTGATGATGTGTCCTAGGAATTTAACTTCTTTCTGGACCCAGCTACATTTACTCACTTTTACCTTGACGTTCGTTTCGCAGAAGCGCTGTAGGACCTGTTCAATCAATCCTAAATGTTCTTTAAATTCTTTTGATATTAATAAAACATCATCGATGTAAACCACTACCTTGTCTCGACTAAAACCTGTTAGGATCCGCTGCATCTCCCTCTGGAATGCTGCAGGTCCGTTCTTTAGCCCAAAACTCAGCCTTTTAAACCGGTATTGACCACTGACTGTTGAAAATGCTGTAAAATCCTTGCTTTCTTCCTCTAACTGCATCTGATAATACCCTTTTACTAAGTCCAGGCTGGTAAAGTATTGTACCCCCTGACATCCATAGACGGTTTCATTTATGCTGGCCATTGGGAACCTATCTGCCTCGGTTACTTGGTTTAAGCGTCGATAGTCAATACACAGACGAAGTGTTCCGTCCTTTTTCCTAACTGGCACCACCGGAGAACTCCATTCTGCAGCACAAGGCTCTACGATGTCTTTTAAACATAACTCCTTTACTTGGTTTTCGATTTCATCATTAGTCTTCTGATCGAACCTCCTTGCCCGCTGGTAAATAGGGGTATAATCATGCAACCTTATCCTGTATGGGGTCATGGATGTCCCACTGATGTCCGAATCTCCCTTACTAAATGCATTTTTCCATTTGTATAAAACATCCGTGACGTTCTCCCGTTGTTCTTTAGTTAGTTCTTCCATGAAATTTATTTCCTTCTGTAGTTTTTCCTTCGTCCATTCTTCTTCAATGGCTCCTTGTTTCTCTATTTCCCGTATCGTTGTGTTCACTGTACACTCATTACCTTGGTATCGTCTCAGGTTGTCTTCATCTACCACTAGATTAGCCATTCCTATTCTTTCACCTCTTCCCAGTTTTAATTTTCCTGGTATCAGTTTTTTTATCAGTATAGTTCCTTCTTTGTCTTTCCATTGCACCAATCCTGGCATTAATTTAAACCTTTTATTATATCCTCTTCGGGTATGGTCCCTTTCTTCAACTAATAATTCTTCAGGTTGCATGTCATAACGATTTCCATTTCTAGGTTTAATTTCTTGGGAATCCCATTTGGCCTTTATCGGAGTCCACTCATTTGCAGTAATTGTTATTTCACCTGTGTTATATACGGGTATTGCTGTAACTACCCTCACACAATCTTCGGATCTTCCTGTTAAATATACTTGTTCCTTTATATTATATTCCCCATGACGTATAAAAGATCCACTTTTTACATCTACTTCAATCTTGTTTTGTACCAAAAATGGCATGCCCAGTATTGTTCCTTCTTTCAATCTACTTACTACAACAAAATCTGATAGGCCATAATCAATATCATTTATGGTTACCTGTAATGTAGCCGTTTGTTGAGACTCCACATATAAGTTTGGGTCTCCCACACCTCTTAACTTCATCGTCCTTTTTGTTAATTTAGGGTTGGTAATCCTCCTAATTTGTGCTTCTTCAATCAGGCAATATTGAGCACCACTGTCTATTATAGCATTCATATTAATATTATTCAATTTTATCATAAATCTCAGCAATGGTGTTATATTAAGACCTTGCCTACCTTGATCTTGGCTTCTTCCTTCTGCGTGGTACACTCCTGTTGTTGTGTTTGTTATGCTCAACCCTTTATCCCTTATCTTAGGTATCCTTTGTGGCAACTCGGTTGTAGTATCTTCAGCCTGTTCACTTACAAATTCTTTGGCTTCTGGGTCCAACACCACACAACCTTGATTGACCGGGCTGGCTCCTGACAAACTCATTATGGCTTCTGTGGATCGCTCCGACTTGTTCCCGGCAGTATGGACGGAGCGGATTCGTTTCCCGAAACTCGTTGTGTCTTCCTCTTCTTTTTCCATTCCTCTATTTCTCCTCTTAAGGGACAATTATCCCCCCAGTGACCAATTTCGTCACATAAGAAACATTTCCTTTCAAAGGGTCTTGCTTCCTCCTGCTCTTGTCTACTTGTGTCCTGCCGTCTGTAGTTGTTTCGAGGACCACACTCCCTTGTCTGATGCTCATCACTACCGCATCTTAAGCACCATCCTCTAAACCTCCAACAATCTCGTTTCATATGTCCTACTTTGTTGCAATGATAACACTTTGGTCTTTCATTTTCATATGCTCCTCTATTTGTTCTTCTTGAATATGAATCTTGCTGGTACACCACTGGTTTACCATATCGCACCTTATCTGCATACGTTTTCCTTTCATCTCCCTCATTTTGTAGGGTTGCCCATATTGGGATTGCCTCGTCCCTCGACTCCTCCTCATGGTCATTCAGTTTATCCTCATCTTGTGCCCAGTTCAATATGTCCTTCCAGCAGACCTTAACACTTTCTTTTTCACCTCCCATTCTTATTTTGAATCTCCTAGCTATTCCTTTTGGCAAGCAATTCAAAAATTGTTTTTTTAACACTTGCTTGTCCCTATCCTCTTCTTTGGTAGCTGCTTCATATGTGGTTTGCACCCTGAGTGCAAATTCTGCTAACTTTTCATGCTTCCTTATCTCCATTCTCCAGAACTCCTTCTGCAAATCTATTTGTTCGCTCTCTTTTTCTTCCTTGCACCAACTCTTTAACCTGGCTATAATGGTATTATAATCTATTTTAGCCCTATAAATACTATAATACGTTCTCAAAACTGGGCCCTCCAAAAAATTTCTTAGCTCTACTACCCAACGGTTCTTATCCTTTCCTAATTGTTCCTTTGCATACCTTTCGAAATCTTCTAGAAAGGCATCAAATTTCTGTACTTTCTCTTTACCATACTTTAGGGGTTTTACCGCCTTTACATTAGCCCTACTAAATGATTTCATAACTTCTATCATTTCTCCTGCTAATATAATAAAAATCCTGCTGACTGCTTTCTGATGTTCCACTCCTGATTCCTCTAGTTCTACAAGTTTCTTCAACCACTTTTTTCCTCCCTTGTCTGGCTCACTTTCGGCTTCTGATTCTTGTTCTTCTGTTGAACTATTTTCCACTGTGTACTTCCTGTCTGTCCTTCTTTTTCTGTTTCTCCTCTTCTTAGTTTTCTTTTTACCTTTAGTTTTGTCAGAGTCGGTTTCGTCCTCAAATGGGTCACTCATTTCCCTATCATAGCCACTCTCCTCATCAGTATAATACTTTGCCTTCTTTTTCAGCACTCCCTTCTTCCGAATACTCTGTTCTTGTTGTAATTTCCATTTTTGATAAGCCTGTTCTTCTATTCTAACCCGATTTTTCTGTTCTGCTATGGCAGCCTCTCTACGACTATCTACAACAGCAACTTCTACTACGTCTTTCTTTGGTTCTCCTTCATCTCCCGCTCTGGCTTTTAAAGCTTGGGCCACTTCTTCCAGTATTGACAGCATTTTGCCCACATCCAAATTTTCCTCCTTCACTATGGCATCTTGGAATTTCCTTAGACACCCTACTGCACTTTGATCTTCCCTAGGCTCTTCAGTTCCTTCAGGGATTGACTTACCAGTCTTGTCCATTTCCTTCCCACTCATAGGAAAAACAAAAAAAAAAATATATACACTATACAAAAAAATATGACCTATATATAAAATATATATATATATATATATATATATATATATATATATATATATATATATATATATATATATATATATATATATATATATATATATATATATATATATATATATATATATATATATATATATATATATATATATATATATATATATATATATATATACATACATACATACATATATATATATATATATATATATATATATATATATATATAAGAAAAACTCAACCAATTTATATTATCAATTCCTTGATGGACTCAGAATTATTTTATATCCTTCCTTCTTCAAAAAACAAAGCAAAAAAAATGAACCAAATTATGCTTCTTTTCCTTCTTCCTTTATTTTTTTCCTTAAAAAAATCTCTCTCTCTGCTTCGTACTTATTCCTAAATACGGAAACAAGAACACGAGGGAAAGAAATATGGTTAGCAAAAAAAAAAAAAAAAAAAAAAAAAAATAAACAAAAAAAAAAAAATAAAATATATAGAAAAATAAATAATCTCTTTGTTACCTCGACTTACACCTCCTTTTATTTTTTTATATCCCTTATATCTTGTTATCCTTTTTTTTTTTTCCTTTTTTTTTTATCCCGTGCTATTATCTTCTTTTCCTTCTCTTTTTTTTATATCCTTCTTCCAAAGTCTACGGAGCCACCATTTGTTAACGTCTGTTGTTTCGTTAATTGATTTTTGCTTGTTTGTTTTATTTAGAGCCTTTACGCGAGGTCCCAGGATTCTCTTTGGAGAAGGCTTATTCCTGACAACACTAAATGAGAAAGAAAAGGATTCAAGTAACACAAAAGAGATGCAATTTTTGATATAATAAAATAAATACTCAATTATATTTTATGTCAATCCTATTGTACCTATTACCAATATAGTATATTAATCCTATTATACCCTATTACTAAATTTATACATATAACCTATTATACCCTATTACTAGAAATATATGTACCCAAAATATTCTTTATTTATGTACAATATTAAATTTTCCGGAAAATATTCACAATACAATTTAATGTCAGAATTTTATACAATTTACGGAACGATACGCTCCTTAGCAACTTATCCAAATTTGCCCGAAAGTTAGTTTCCTTGATCGGGAAATTCCTTTGACAATCCTACAGTAAGTATTTATTCCTTACGAGCACCAGGAACAGCTCGCTATGCTAGTGATCGACTCAGCCCCAACAGCACGATCCAAATTTGTTATTTCCAGATTAGTGATGGGTGAGACAAACGCGCCAGTCGTCACCGTCACGATGCCTCCCACACTTCCTGTTAGATTTGAGCCTAAAGGGGCTAACTTAGCTACACGATTGTCCTTTGGATTTGGTCCCGCAATCGGCACCCTGAAAATGACAATATAAATTTGTATTATACCATCATCATTTCCCTAAATCGAATTAGTAACAACAAATTATCCTAACACCGTTAATAATAATAATAATAATAATAATAATAATAATAATAATAATAATAATAATAATAATAATAATAATAATAATAATAA
>JABUQX010068127.1:17500-22500 GCA_015478945.1 Trachelipus rathkii | reverse complement strand
CATATCACTGTATAGTTCTCACTTCCAATTTTCAAAACGGCAATATTCGTGAGACCTTGAGATATATGAAGTTTAGCACAGAGGTAATCAAATAACGAAATAAGAAATGTCACCTACCACTTTCAAACACAAATAAGTAAATATCGAAATCATTTGCAATAAAGAAAGTCACGTACTAATAAATTTGAGGACACAATTAAGTAAATATCAAAACTTGGAATATGGAAAGTTACTTACTAACCAATTTTTAAAACGCAATACCCAATACTATTATAAATTCCAAACGAATGTAAGACTCCATAATTCACAATCGAACCCAAATTACAACTTGATTCCAGACAGGCAAGAGGACACTGATTTATTTGCTTCGTTTTCGATTCATTTGAACTTAACATCAGAAGTAACGAATAGCATCTTTTTCTTTTCTTCGTAAATCACCTTATAATAAATTGTCCTCTGAGTAAGTTACTGTTGACTCGCCTGGTCTCCAGGCTCAATCCCTATTAAAAATAAATACTTGTCTCTTACTTGCATTTTTCCGTGTTATTCCTTCACGTCCTGGGCCACCGAACCAATCTATCCTGTGAGATTGTCCTAAAAACAATCTAAACTTTTTACAAACAACCTCTCAGTCATGCCTAGTATTTGTTTAGGGGTTCACATTTCCTATACTCTCCCTCCTCAAGTTTGGGAGCCAAACTTATTAAAAAGGAAAGAAAAAAAAAAAGCACAAAAACTTACATTTTTCCTAGATAAAATATGCATCGAATAATCCATACTTACTATTAATTTTCTTTTTTCTTGTTTATTCTTTATCATACTGTTTCTTTATCCGTTTTTGCAATTCTTTCGTTTTCCGAATTGTTGTACGATAATGCTCGTTTCCAATTTTGGAAGTACCTCGGAAGTGTACATATATCACATCCGAGGTGATTCTCTCTGGTATGGAGGGGAACATTCCATTTTCTTTTCCTTCAACTAAAACTAGTTAAACCTTTTTTAAACTCCTCATGTTCTCGTACTATTCACCACAGGGACGCTGTCATCATAAAATACCATCTTCAAACTCAAGAAACTCGTGTGTCTTATATTTTATCTTGGATAGTGTAATAATCTCGATGATCCTGTAATAAACTCAAATAATCGATCAATGCAAGTTTATTGAATCCATCAACTATAACAACAATGGAGAGGAAAAACAAGTCAAAGAATTTTCTTAATATATATATTTAACAAATATTTATTTCTCAAAAGCACTCTTACTTTGTGTTTAAATCTTTATAATTATACTTTAAAAATCAATATCATATATCGTACCCTATACCTAAATTAACTTAAAAATTATACGTGAGATTCAAAAAAAAGTCACAATTAATATTCCTCATAAAATGCGCAAATTTATATCACTGCATAATTCTCACTTCCACTTAATTAACAACGGCAATGTTCGTGAGACCTAAGATATATAGTTTAGCACAGAGGTAATTAAATAACGAAATAAGAAATATCACCTACTAATTTTCAGACCCGAATAAGTAAATATCAAAATCATTCGCAATAAGGAAAGTCACAAGTTTGAGGACACAATTACGTAAATATCAAAACTTGGAATATGGAAAGTTACTTACTAACCAATTTTAAAACGCAATACCCAATACCATTATAAATTCCAAACGAGTGTAAGACTTCATAATTCCAACTTCATTCACGATTAAACCCAATTGGACACTGATTTATTTGCTCTTAGTTTCCGATTCCTTTGAACTTAACATCAGACGGAACGACTAACATCTTTTTCTTTTCTTCGTAAGTCACCTTATAAATTGTCACCTGAGTAGATTACTATTAACTCGCCTGGTCTCCAGGCTCAATCCCGCTTTTCCACGGGATCTTTTCTTCTTACTTGCATTTTTCCTTTTATTCCTTCACGTCCTGGGCACCGAACGATCTGATCCTGTTGAGATGTCTAAAACAATCTAAACTTTTTACAAACTAACCTTCTCAGTCATGCCTTAGTATTTGTTTAGGTGGTTCATCATTTCCTTATACTTCTCCCTCCTCAAGTTTGGAAGCCAAACTTATAAAAGAAAGAAAAAAAAGCACAAAACTTACATTTTCCTAGATAAATAATGCATCGATAATCCATACTTACTAATCTAATTTTTCCTTTTTCTTTGGTTTATTTTTATCATACTGTTCCTTTATCCAGTTTTTGCAAATCCTTTCGTCTTCCAATTGTTGTACGATAATTGCTCTTTCCAATTTTTCCTGTTCCCCCATACTCCTTTGTTATTCCCCATTTCCTTTATTTCTCGCCCATTGTTCCTTTAGCGGGCAATTTGCTCCAAAATGAGTTGTTGCTCGACATACTACGCATTTTTTGGGGAAACCCCATTTGTTTGAAGGGGTTCTCTTCTCCTTCTCCATTAGCGAAGTCAGTCAAGGGTTACGTTCCGCACACCATGAGCACACCACTGTAATAATCTGTAATAAACTGTTAATAAACTGTTATTAAACTGTGACTAATCTGTGAATTCGTAATATTAACCTTAGTCAACCTTAAACGTCATAATAATAATGGGAAGAGGAACAAACAAAGCAAAGAATTTTCTTATATATAATATTTAACAAAGATTTTTCATATCCTAACCTACTTAGGTTAAATCCTTATAATCGTACTTTAAATATCGATATCAAATATCATACCCTATATCTAAATTAACCTAAAATTATACGCAAGAAAAAAGTCACAATTAATATTCTTCATAAAATGCGCAAATTCATATCACTGTATAGTTCTCACTTCCAATTTTCAAAACGGCAATATTCGTGAGACCTGAGATATATAGTTTAGCACAGAGGTAATCAAATAACGAAATAAGAAATGTCACCTACTAATTTTCAAACACAAATAAGTAAATATCGAAATCATTTGCAATAAAGAAAGTCACGTACTAATAAATTTGAGGACACAATTAAGTAAATATCAAAACTTGGAATATGGAAAGTTACTTACTAACCAATTTTTAAAACGCAATACCTAATACCATTATAAATTCCAAACGAGTGTAAGACTTCACAATTCCAACTTCATTCACGATTAAACCCAATTACAACTTGATTCCAGACAGCCAGGAGGACACTGATTTATTTGCTTTTCGTTTCCAATTCATTTTGAACTTAACATCAGACGTAACGACCATCACCTTTTTCTTTTCTTCGCAAGTCAACTTGTAAATTGTCACATGAGGAGATTACTTTTAACTCGCCTGGTCTCCAGGCTCAATCCCTATTAAAATAAATGTTTACTAATAACAACTTTTGAAATTTTAATAATAACAACAAATTTCTTAATTTATTTACTTACCGCTTTTCCACGGGATTTTTTCCTTCTTACTTGCATTTTTCCTTTTATTCCTTCACGTCATGGGCACCGAACGATCTGATCCTTTGAGATGTCTAAAACAATCTAAACTTTTTGAAAACTAACCTTCTTAGTTTTGCCTTTGTATTTATTTAGGTGGTTCATCATTTCCTTAATATATATATATATATATATATATATATATATATATATATATATATATATATATATATATATAATATATATATATATATATATATATATATATATATATATATATGTTATTAATTTATATATATATATTTATACTAAATTGTATAATATATAAAAATATATATATATATATATATATATATATATATATATATAATATATATTATATTATATATATATATATATAATATATATATATATATATATATTATTATATATATATTATATATATTATATATGGCCCAGCATCCCGAAGAGGCCAGACATGTAACTAGAAAAGTATAACATCTACAGGAAAATAAATAACATTTTTGATTTCACAAGTAATTTCATCCGACAAAACTTAAAAATGTAATTTTATTTCTAATATTGTATTAAATAACACCTTAAATATAGTATATCTTAAACCTGGCATCGTGTACGCGGTGAATTGGACCTTTGAATCCTGGCCATTAGTTCGCGAGAGCAAAAGTGACAAATACCATTTTATTGTACGCTTTGGAGGAAATGTTATTTTTTCTTTATATCCTTTTTAGGGGGTCGAGCGCGACGGAGACGAGGGGGACGAATCCCTCCCGTCCGGTCCCCCGCGTAGACCGAGAAACCCCGACTCTATCCATCTTTTAATTTTTACCCGTCGGATTCTGAAGTTATAAAGCGAAAAAAATTCAACATTTGGCAGCTTTGCGCGCTCCCTCTGACTACTCCAGCCTTCTTCGTATTCTCAAAAAAAATGTAATTTTCCAACACCCCCCCCCCATTGTTTAACAATTTAATTTTTTAAAAAGCGTTATTTTTTTATGTTTTTTTTTAATTTCGGGTAAAAATGTCTCCTTAATTATAAAATTATATTTATTTTCGTTTATGTAGCTGTTATAGTTTTCTTAGTTACATGCCGGCCTCTTCGGGATGCTGACCATATATATATAAATATATATATATATAATATATATATATATATATATATATATTATATATATATATATAATATATAATTATATAATTATATATATAATATATATATATATTAATAAATATATATATATATATAATATATATATATATATATATATAATATATATATAGTCATTTTGATTTGACTCTGAAATAGTACCATTTTTTATGGCATATAAAACTCGTGACATCCATCTTGCTCGATGTATGGCACCTGGTTTCACAAAATAAACTCCTTTATGAGGAACGTCTCCAAGAAGTCCAACTCCAAAAGTTCAGCATAATTTTTTCTTGAATGAATTTTCTTCAATTCCTGTTTGTAGAATGCAACCAATTGCCCTCTTTTTCTCGTGGATGCTCGATTTGTAGTTTGATAAATTGTCTTTTTTTTGGTTCCCGAACTGCCGTTGTGAAATCGTTTAAAACGTGTGTCTCTGGTCCAGAAGTGCCTCCAAGGCACTTGGCAAAT
>JABUQX010068127.1:7500-10000 GCA_015478945.1 Trachelipus rathkii | reverse complement strand
ATTTAGTGGGAGGAGCCCGAATCACTTTCAGCTTTTCTAACGATCTGGAGCAACTTAATCAAAGAACCTACACACCTTCCAGAATGTCCTAACCAATTCTTGAACACACTGACCTATGTTTCACCCACTAAGTCCTTCTCTCTTTATAAATACACCACCTTCGCGCCTATTGGTAAATCTGACCACAACCTTATATCTTCTAATTTTAATACATTCAGCAGAAAAAACAGAAGATGGAAGAGAATTCCACAGCAACAGACGTGGCAGGAAAGAAAGAAGCACACCGAAGCGTACTAGCCTGGAGTTACCGATATCCGACACAAAACTCATGCGCAGGACACAGCACCCCTTTGTGCTACGCGGGCGCCGTTAAAGGTGTGGTACGCGAGTGGAAAGCTCCCTCGAGCATCTGCCGCTGCGGTAAACCTATAGAAAAAGAGATAAAGCACCAACAAATCGCGCCGCAAAGATAGAGGGCAAGTGAAGTGGGAAAGCAGTGGAACAGTTTAAAAAGTCTTTTAGCCTTCTGATCTCGACCCTGTCCAAAAAGACCGGGTTGAAACCCAGAGCCCCCCCAAGGATATGAGAGCCAGTAACTCCCATACAAGGCGGTATGAGGCCCTTCGTAAGGCTGGCAGGTACCACTCTGACCGTAAGAAAACAACAAACCGTCTCGCAGTCTAAACAGAAATCCCAGTTTTTTATTGAGGCCGCCCTAGCAACCATTGGTGATGTGAGGTTTCCAGACATTTTTTTGTTCATGTTCAAGGCCAAGAGTGTTATATTGTCAACAGGGAGAGCGAGAGAACCGTCGAAAAGAGATAGGAAAATTGGAAGGTGTTTTAGAGAGGGAGATTTGTAGAGTTGGAGTTTTTAAAGAATTAAATTTCACAAGTTGAGACGGACCCCATCCGGAAACTCTATCCAGATCTGCGAGAATAGAATCGCGGAAAGATTAAGACGAGAGCAATTCTAGAAGTAAAAGAGGGAGCAGAATTGAAATGGTTGAAGAATGAAGGTCGAACAATCGGCATATGAGTGGTAGAGTTAGATGTGCAGTTGAAAAGATCATTAATCGAAAAGTAAGAATAAAGTAGGAGATAGACAGAACCCTGGAGGAACACCACAATTGACAGAAAAAAGAAGAAACAGCCGATAATATTGAGCGATTTGAGAGAAAACTAGACATAAAGTAAGCAAAGCAAAGAAGAGGAGGAAACCCAAAGGAAAGGAGCTTGGAGAGCCACGTGAACGCGTGCCCATACCCGGTCAAATGCTTGGATATGTCAAGCGCACCACCGCAAGCTCCCCTAGTCCTAAGGGCGAAAACCATCGAAATCAGTAAATAGCGAAAGTATATCGCCAGAGACCTCGAGCGCCGAAAGCCGTACTTGGCGATCGGAAAGAAGTGAAGGAGATTCCAGATGTCTAAGAAATGAGGAGTTTGAGAAGGGTTTCAAACGATCTTAAGATAGAATGACCAATGTGAGAGCTACTAGGGCGATAGTTGGAGATCAGAACGGCTCTATTTTTTTCGGAACATCGGTTGGACATGTGCGTGCTTCCAACACTGGAGGAAAGTGTTTTAGTATTGGACATAGAGAATATAGTTGAACGAGAGGACAGGGGCCAGCACGAGCACACTCCTCAAAATACGGGAGGAATTGCTCATTCCGGGCCACCCGCCTTTTCCTAACGTTCATAGATTTCAGGAGCCCAGGCACCCGATCAAATTTAATCACAGGCAAAGGCATAGGACAACCTGAGAAGGAAGAGGAGGAGAAGGAAGAGGAATGCCAATCATCCAGGGTTGAGTTAGAGGGAAAATAGGAGGCCGAAGAGATTGGCCTTTTCAGTTGGAGAATGAGCAACAGAAACCATCAGAACGAATAAGAGGGGAAAGGCAGATTTACAGAAGTTGTTAGAGATATTTTTGCAAGAGGAGAAAAGATTTGTCAGTAGGAGAACCAAGGAGGTTAGCGCACTTCGTTTGATGAAAAGACCGCTTTGCTCGTCCGAAAAGAGTATCCCTGCACATTTCTAGCTGAATGAAAAATTAGCAAGAGTGTAATTGGAGAACGAGAATTTTTTCCCACTCCCATACGCACTGACTCTAGCCTGAATGGCCAGAGAACAAGTACGATTGAACCATGGATTATGAGGAGAGAAGATTTAGTCGAAGAAGGAATGAACCTTGCTCATCCCATTCAGTGATTACCACTCCACCTTATCCGGCAGAAGCTGAAGGGCGTCAACCAGAGCTCTCAAAGCAGTCCATTCCCAATTTATAGTTAGAGTAGAAGGCAACGCAAGCCTCCCAATCGGCCGATCAAAGTGCCAAGAAAAACGCGTGGGCGGATGGAGCTGTTGGAGGGAAAGTATTAAAGTTAAGAGATATAACCGGCTTGTCGGTCAGATTTACCGATTAGGAGCGAGGTGGGTATTTATAGAGAGAAGGACATTTGGTGAAACATAGGTCAAGTGAGTGTTCAAGAATTGG
>JABUQX010068127.1:0-2500 GCA_015478945.1 Trachelipus rathkii | reverse complement strand
GGAGCTTAAAGTCAATTTTGATGGCTTGTGAGCTATCCACAAAGAAGGACAGACCTTGCCACATTGCAGGGGCATTCTTGTTGAAGATCAGAAAGTGAGAGGTTCCCTTGTCACCTTGTGTTATGTAATGAATTGAGAGTCCTTAGTGCACTTCTCTTATCTTATCAATTGCCTGGCAAAAGAAGGACTTTAGTTATGAAATCAAAGTCATCTCCCTTATACGTGGAACAAATTGCCACCTGCAATATTGCAAATCAGTGTGTGTGGAGGTCAATAGACTTACAAAAAAACTTTGTGTGAAATAAGGAGAAGTATGCATTGTAATGTGCCTGATTGCTTGATGAAGATAAGAAAATGATTATAAAGGGTGATGAAGATATACTCCGGATAGTTTAATCGAAGAAATTGGAGGAAAGGTTCAACGTACAAATCAATTGATATCAATGATATTTGCGTAGTCGCTTTAAACGTTTTCAGAATAACCAACTTTACCGGAATTTTGAAGTTAAGAAATTTTGTTGGACAGATTTCGAATGCTTAATGCGAAAGGATAATATTTTCCTTACTAGCTGACCCTTGAAATTCTTCAATTTTTTATATCATTTTATGCTCGGAAAGCGAAATATTTAAAGCAGATGAAAGTCCATTGTCGAAAATATTGGAAAGGGACGTTGGATATTGCGAGTTACAAAAGCTCTGTGAAATCTTCTTGCCATTCCTGTAACGACAGCCTCGGTAGAAAGATCGTTTAGTACTATGAACCGAATACTAAGTAAGACAAGAGAATAGAATGCTGCCAGAAACCTTTATGCATTGTATGATGATAAGCATCGAGGTGTCTGAGATTCCAACGTTAAGGATTTTTTAGAAAAAACAGTAGACTTGTATGCGGACGAAGAAAATCGTCGTATACGATCCTTTAACTACTATCTTTCTTTAATACTTAATTACCCCTAACGTTACTAAGTACTAACGTCGGGGCTACGGCCTACGGAAGTGTTATATACACTTAAATTATACATAGTATATTATAATATAGTATAGGTATATTATAGATATTATAGTATTAATTATATATATACTATTATATATATATATATATATATATATATATACTAATATATATGCATATATATACTATATATATATATACATATATATATATATATATATTATATATTATACTATAATATATATATTATTAATATATATATAATATATATATATATAATATATGTTTATACATATATGTATTATATATTATATATTTAATATAATATAATACATATACGTATATATATATATATATATTATATTATATATATATATAGTATAATATATATATTATATGTATAGATAGTATGTATTATATATATATTATATATTATTTACTGATATATATATAGTATATATATAATATATATACACGTATTATATATATTATATTAATAATATTATATAATATATGTATATATATATATAATAGTATATATATATATATATATATATATATATAGTAATATATATTATATATATATATAGAATATATATTTATATATATATATATAGTATATATAATATATATATATGTATATATTGTATATATGTAAGTTCATAATATATATATATATTATATATATATATATATATATATATATATATATATATATATATATTATTATATAACTATATATATATATATATATAATATATTATATATATATATAATATATATATATATTAATTTATAATTTAGATTTCTAACCAAGAACTACTATTTTTCCTATATTTGAAATAAGTCATAATATATATTTTAATTATAATATTCTCTACATACATAAGTTTCCGTACCCTTATGTTCATTTTATTTATTCGAACTTCCAATAAAATTCACAAATTATTTGTTATATTTTTACAACTAAAGATTTGGTTATATTTCGGATATTTCGTATTCAGTAAGACTCGTAACTCCATAAGTCTAAAGGCGTGTTTTTGATTTGCCAGAATTCTTCTAACGGAAGAAGTTCTTCACTTTCTCATTTGATTTGTCAATATTCTTTCAAACGAAAGAAATTTCCTTAGCGAAATCAAGAATTTTTCTTCCATCCACAAGGTTGCTAATTTTTGGTCTTCACGTTCTTTACTTTTCTGACTTGAGTTTGTGACGTCACATGAAATTGTAAAAAAATGTTTTTTTAATGTTTCAAGTTTTTTCGAACGATATGTTTAATCTTCGAAATATATTAATTATGTTATTTCCCAAAGACTGGTGAAATATAATTATAAAAAACTTCAAACTTTTGCAGAAATTTTTTTATTCTCTGTCTATGAATTTACTCACTTGTTGTGACGTCACCGAAGTGATCCATGTTTTCAAACATGTGTTTTTTTTAAACATATATATATATATATATTTATATATATTATATATTATATAATATATATATATAGTAAGGTGAGGTGCATAACTTTATATATATAAATATTATATATATATATA
>JABUQX010068126.1:0-2500 GCA_015478945.1 Trachelipus rathkii | reverse complement strand
TCTTTTGGCTCTGCATTTATAAAACTGCAATTTGCAATTTTAACATAAAGATAAACATGAATAAAAGAACCAATAGCATAGGAGTATAAACGCATTAGAGATTCTAATATTTTTGTTCAAGTTCCCTCTTCAGCCTTTTATATAGTCAGAAATATATGGATAACCGTACATAGTCGCAAAGAGAACGATAAAGTAGATAGGTATATGTAAATTAGGGAAAGTAGGGGTGAACGGAAACGTATTAAGGTTATACACCCCTATCGGTTTCGAGGCCTCCTCAATAATAGTAAAACAAGTGTATAAATATTATAAATAAAACTTACGAATATATATTATGAGGAACAAGAGCTGCGAGTTTAGGACTCATAATAGTGGACATATTCAACGTTTGTAATTATATTACCACCTAAGAGGTCACCGAGTAAGACCCAGGATAACAAATCTGTATATATTTTTCAGTTCTAATTCATTTAAGTAATATAGTATGTGTAGTTTTTTAAAAATCATAATAATAAATACGACTATCATTATAATAAGGTACTTTATATTATAGATCATTGAATTCCAATATAATTAAATGTTATTTTTGTAAAGGGTTGATTACTTTATCTAGATAAGTATTTTTTTATTTAAATTACTTATCAAAATAAGCTTTATATTAACTGACTGATTTCAGATATATATATAATAATTTAAGTTTTTATCTATTTAATAAGTGATATGTCTCAAGTGTTTGTGCACAGGTAGCTACATAATTTAGGTGTATCAATGAGAGAGGTGCTGTGAGACGGTGCTCTATGCAAGATATATATATATATTAATATATTAATTAATTAATATATATATATATATTATATATATATATATATTAATTTATATATATATTAATATTAATTTATATATATATATATATATATATTATTTATATATATATTATATATATACATATATATATATTTAATTTAATATTATTAATATTAATTATAATATAATTATTTATTAATATATTAATATTATATATATATAATATATAATATATATATTATAAAATATGATTTATACCTAATTATGTATATAAAGTGCTCTTTACCAGAGTGTGGAATTAATTGAAGCAAATGTTACTCAATCTGACAATACCATTTAGTAGGTAATAATTTGATTATATATATTTTAATATTATATATATATATATATTAATAATATAATATTATATATGTATATATAATAATATATATATATATATATATATATATATTATATTATATATATATATAAATATATATATATTAATATAATTTTAATTTAATATATATTATATTTATATTTAATATATTTTATAAATATATTATATATATTTATCTAATATATTTATATTATTTAATATAAAATATATATTATATTAGTAATTGATTATATATATTATATGATTAAAATTATATATGAGGTGTTGATTATAAACCATTTACATTTTATTAAGATATTTAGCTGTAATATAAATATAAACTAGTAATAAAAGCTTTCAAACCAGTTCATGGACCTCTGTCAGCTGTTTCTAATGTAACCTTACCATCGCAAATTTAATATTTTTTAAAATACGGCAATATTTATTGTAATTTTTTTTTAAAGATTGAAAAAGGTTTGAAGTTAGTTTAAAAATGTGTTTAAATTGGGATTCTATTGATGTAGTCATTAGGCTTGCAAATTGAAATTATCCAGTGTTAGTTATACAAAAAGGAGGGGTAAGCCTAGCCGATGGCTTGAAGCCCCAAAACCTGCTTACACCCTTCGGGGGTGATCCCCTCTCAGTAGTTGTTTTAGAACCTCGTTGATCGTAATGTTGTTGCATCCTTTGGGAGTTTTCTCGGGAGGTGATGTGTTGCTTTAGATACTATCTTGTAATTAGTATATGATAATGAAAATAAATATCATATGTATTTTAATTACTGTATTAGTTCATTAGGTTAATCAGTTATTATTAATAATAATATATTTCTATGGACAAGTTGAGTAGTAAATTAAGGACTGGATATTTGCTTATCAAAGATAATAATGATTAGTTGATAGTTTTGTAAGAGTATAATTTAACTTGATGTATAGCTAACTCATAGTAATGATATATTGTTAGTTATAGATAAAATCATAGTGATCCATAGGTTAATAGTAATTTTATGTTGTATTAATGAAATTATATGTAAGTTTTGAAGATAAAATGTACCGGTATTTGCTACTGGCACGAGGAGAGAATTGTTTACGGATCCGATAGTCTCGCGTTAGTCAGTTAGCATTGCTTGCCTCTATAATGTATATTTATACTCACGTTGGACAGCGAGTACACTTTTGATGAAAGATTGTGTTCAATTTAGAGAGGTATTGAAAGAAGCTAGAACGTCGGGAAACGACTAACACCCTCGAATGTGCAAGGAATTGAGGGTGTACAAACAAAAAACCTTGCAGTAGCAAGTTTAGATGAGCGTATTTACGTATCTATAGATACTTCCAT